>JAQFXY010000930.1:0-14864 GCA_034693865.1 Ceratophysella sigillata | reverse complement strand
CAATTGTCGCTTACCCAATTGTCGTTACCCAACTGTCGCTTACCCAATTGTCGTTACCCAATTGTCGCCGAACGTAAATCACTATACGTGTATTGTAGTAGACTTGACCCAATTGAAGTAAAAAAAGGTCCAGGAAAGAAAGTAAAGATCTAAAGTTTTTTGGAAAATAATAGTATATTTATTGATGGAACTGAAAGTTGAGCATGACTTGCGAAAAGTTGGTTCTAGGGAAATATATATTTGCCAATTCATTGATTCCGTAAAATATTGACCCAGCGTTTGTTCGAAGGAGCCCATAACTCTTGCATGAACATCTATATTTAAGTATATACTAAACCTCGGTGAACCAGTTTCATTGCTCGTAGCCCGGTATGCATGCGTCTGTTCTAGATATGCGCCTTCTAAATTATGGCTTCAAGTATCAACAATACGAATTCAAACTCATCCTGATCCTGATTCACAACCTGCGTCCATGCGACTATTGTATGCCTCCGGTTAAAGTAACGTATAATAAATGTTTGTGCTGATATTGTGTGCAATCACGAGGGCCTTGTAGGTCGCTCACTATAGCAACTTTTGCAGTGCTCTGGCAAGGTTAATGTCTAAATCTAAAATTGTAATAATAATGTATTTGTAGTTCTGGTGAAGAAATTAAGAAAAGTAATTAATCATGTTTGTCACACAACATGCTTCTACTATTATGAATAAAATTTACCCGGGGTACTGGCCACGTTTATCATAATATTGCTTTATTATGTTTGAAAATACGTTGTATGCCGTAAGAATCCGGATTATCAGTCATAGTTATTTGTAAGCAATGTTGTGTAGGTTTTGTCCGATTTCCTGCAGCATATTCTACTGCAATTGACAATGTACTGCGTAGAGCTGCTCAAAATAAGTTGGCCATTTACATTACGAAAAAAATTTGCGTACTACGTAGCCTTTACAATAAGGTATTAAGTCGTTCATGCAAATCTATGGAGTTTTTAGGAAATCCGGTAGCTTGACGATTCTTTTCCGTAATGTGATTGGCCAGCTCTCTTTGAGTAAATATGCATGTCAATAGTCTGGACTTCGTTTAAGCACTAACATTCTAATAAATAATCTTAACAATAGTTGTAATTAGAATTAGAAGCCAGGTTCTTTGCATCTGTATTGCCAGGCACACTAACGGAGTAGCAAGTTGGCAGGCCTCTGCGTCTAAGATCGGAATAAATACATAAATTCAGTTTTTATTACGTGTTAACAGATGGATACTTGAGTGACCTATTGCATATTTATAAGGCGACTTATCCTTAAATAATTGTAAAAATACTGATAATTGAATAACTTGTTTTCTTAGTTTACATACAATTATAATATGACCTTGTATAAACTAATGTTTAGCTAGTGTACGATTGGCAAAGAAATAAACCGAAGAAATTGTAGCATAAATAACCTAGGTAAATATAATAATGACGTGCTCAATTCTGGAGGCATCGTCAATTACTGTACACGATATTTTACGTATTCTAGGATAGATTTCAAGTTAATTTGTAAAATTTTAAAGTGGTAAAATGCTCCCAACTTCGTGGCTTCTTTCGAGTAACTAATCTGAGTTCTAAATAGAATATCCACGTTAAATATATGACCGAAAGAAAAATTTTGCCAGTTTGACTTTTCCAAATTAACGGAAACCTATATCTATATTTTTTTGCAAGAGTTCAGTTTGTATTTCTCCTAAAATAATGTACAAAAATTACTCGTTTTGATTTTGTTTTATACTTAGTTCATTAGAAGGTAATCTTAGGGCGGTATGGTAACTTTCAATTTTTACGAAATAAGGTTACATTCGCCACAACAGAACCACATCACATGCATTGTACATAGTAGAATTTAAGTTGTTTCAGTTTTCAGTAGATCGTCTTGCACAGAGTTGAAATTGAAATGGCGTGTAGTTTAGATTAAGTCTACCGTGTAGTTTTTCCATAGTAGCATAACTTGAAGTAAGTTTAATGTTAAGAGATGAACTAACATTTGTTTGTTGTTTTGCCAAGGCTTTACTGTATATCAATGTAATAAACTCGAAAGTAAAATCCTTGTATATAGAAACTTAAATAAGCTATCTTACTTACTTTAATAAAAACGTATTCGATAATATCGTCTGTATTCTCTACTACTGACTCTTTTGTCCATATTTTAATAAAGGCCAAGACTGAATTTCAGTTTATTCCAAGCTTGCTTAAAACAGTACGCTATCAGATGAATGATTGTGGTGAGCGCTACGCTAGCAGCGTCAGCTGAAACGAGTGAAGGTAGACATACGATATACATAGTCGTTCATTTGAACCTCCAGGGTGTCATAATGGCACTTCGGACCTGAGTGTAATTTCCTTTCCGTAGAATTGTCCTCACGTAATTGATTAAGTGACTCGTGGGAATCATTAAACGTGCTATTATTTTGTGAGACTTGTATTCTAGAACATGTCGTAGTGTATTGAAATCGAGTCATGGAAATATAAAGCTCTTTCCTCTTTGTTCCAAATGCTTTTGAATATCATGAGTTTTGACCTCCTGCAAATGGATCGATATTTGGGGAAATGCCTGGATGTAAGCATATCCGGTCACTATTTTCACTTCCTGTTGCTGAAATTACAAAGCTTTCTCATAAGTCTCAAATTTGCTGGATAGCACTAATGAATTTTTCTATATCGATGTTAATTCGAAAACATTGTGCTTAACTGACGGCTCTCGACATTCCATAGAGCTGCTCACAGCGAAATGGCCAGCTATTGGTACAACTGGAAGGAATGCCAAATCGAACTATTGGATAGCTTAATGACAGAAACACAGCAGCTGTTTCTAATATAGCAGATGAATTGTCTTGTGTGCAGAACGTAAAACGTAGAACCCTTCTAGAGCTCATTCTGTCGGGAGGCACCCCATCTAGTTTGCGTACTGCTGAGCCTGAGGTTGAAACGAAGCCTGTCACCCAATAAATTCCAATCATCCGTGGAACACATATCTGGCTTGTCAAGGTGGTTAGGATATTTGAGAGACGACAGGTAATTCCGGAGTGTGAGACAGGAACAAGACAGATTTCGGTATTAAATGTTTGATGGAGACAGACTGGAGAGGAAAAGCCCTCAGAGAAAAGATCCCGCTGACAGAACAAGCACGGAAGGCGCTTTCTCCGCTTTCTCCTGAATATTGCACAAGGGGTGTGGAGCTCAAATGGAAGAAAAAGTGATTTATTCTTCTATGAATTAAATTCTGAGAGATCCACATCTCCAGCTAGACTATGAAACCATGAATCCCCGACTATAACGAGCTTAATCGTTCTGTGGTGTATGCATGTATCCTTATATCCCTCCGTGACACGTTTTCAGGTAGGTACCTCTGATTGCTTGTTCTGAATTTCCATTGAGAAAATCAATTTCATAATTCTACTAATTTTCAATCTGTATGATGGATCTCTATATACTATTATTCAAATCCGAGTTTACAACTCTATCGATGTCAAAAATAAGAATGCATGTACCACTGGAAATGTCCGGTTTTGAAAGGTGAACAATTCTCTAAGCTTCAGTAAAAAGTTAGCGGCTGAAGAAATAAATCATTGAACTTAAACATTTCCTCACAATTTGTAACGAATTCAGCTAGGAAGATCAGTGGTTGCCAATGATTCGTGGACCCGCTAGGGACGAGTAATAGGCGCGTCGTCTCATCCGTTTAATGTGTTGAGAGCTCATTTTTCTTACCTACTCGTACTTTTAACATTTCCGGTAAATGGTGATACAGTAACCCATTGATTCAGTGTAGACTTAACAATTTTTGAACAATATTTACAATTTATTTTCTGAAAAATAAACGATTGAAGGAAAATTGTAAGCCATTAGATGGGTATACTCACCTGTGTAAGTTAGCCCAATTGTTTACCGGATTTATTTTGTGCGTTGTTGGGATAATGATAAGAGTGCTTAACAAAAGTATTGAATGAAATGTCAGATAAATATATAAGTAGCTCGAGTTAAGAGCTTCATTCCTGACAGGACTGATTGACACGACCCGGCTAAATTCACTTATTCCTTCCTCTGGATCCAGAGATTGGACGTTGACGTTTATGCGGACGGGGTTTAAAGGTACATGCTCTGTATTTTAAGAAACAACAAAAAACAACACGTGAACTCATCTACATATATAAATGACCTTTGCGCCGGTGAGACTGAACTGATTGAGCAAAAATTCGAATAAAAACTTCATCATATGACATTCACATTGCTAATACATCACCAACACCAACCAATACAAATACACCAAACGAACGGTTATAAATCTTTTATTTGTATTAAAGCTTTGGATTTACTTTAGACATGTACTTTATGTTTTGCTCAGAACTTTGCCCTCCGCTGCTGCACTCTCTTTTGTCCATGATATTTGACTTTTGTATAAGAAAATATATGGAATGAAGTTTATGTCGAAACAAACTAAAGTAAAGAAGAAAAATAATGTGTAACTCAAACCGAAGCATGTAGGAATTATATTTTCACAGTTTTATTCTTCAATTGGTTGAGATTTGGATATATGCTACAGTTGCTGTCGTATAGTCGTAGCCGGGGGGACAATATTGTTTCAATTCATTTCAAGTAAAAACGCGACACGAAATAACGAAACCACGAATTCAGGGACACCGGAAACCCCGATATATCTAAAAACCTACAGTACATACGTTTCAAATTTTGCCTTCACACTAAACTCCGTCAAATTAATCAAGTTCAATTACGTTTGGGAAATCTAATATAGGTAACTCGAATTAAGCCAAGTTTGATTTTTACAGGTTTTGAATTACATCTTCTTATAGAAAATTCTAAAAGGCCGTTCAAATTGGCTGGAAAAAAGAGTTTACTCAACGGGATGAACGCAGAATACAAAACACGAAATCCTAATGCAAAGAGATGGAGATTTCATTGTATTTATAAACCTAACCTGACCTGCATAGATAAATATAACTAATTTGCCATAAAACCCAACCGAATATGAGTGCTGTGTGCTGTTATTTGGCTGATTTGGTGTCACCAAGCCAGAGAAACGGATAAATATATTAGATGGGAAGTGGTAACGCTAACATAGAGACTCCTGATAAGTTTAGCGATGGATGATTTCTTTTATTTGCTTTCCCTCTTTCCTGCTCTCTCCCGGCTCTTAAACTCTTTATTGTTATCCGCTTAGGCTCCGCAGGCCTGGAGAGTTTCTCCTTTGTTATTCGGCTTGCATGACATCCGCTGGAGCTGAGGTCAGGTCTGAGCGTCATAAGGAAAGCGCTCCTTCCTTCCTTGACTCCCGATGCACTTAGGCAGTTACTCTCGCTTTTTATTTTAGGGCTCATTACGGAGCTCAAGGGCTGGTGGAGAGGTTCTTTATCAAATAAATAGTCACCTGTTACAAATGAGCCTCCGCTCCGCCCACTTCCTTCCCTGTCCAAAATGGGAAGTGGATTCTTTCCGACACAGCTACGCAGGGGGAAGGAATAAATGAGGATCATTTCGCAGTAAGCACATCAGACGCTTTATAGCATTCACTCGACTCGGACCCAAACGGGCTTATGCATAACTTCGGCTCTAATCCCACAAAATGTGGCCCTTGAAAATGATCCCTTACGCAAACTGGGAATTTTAGTCTATTTGATTAGTGTAGGATATGGCCTTGTTGGATTAACACTTTGTGGCTTGCTGGAACGTTTTCATTTGGAACTCCTGCCTTTTAAATTAAGTATACATATTTGACCGATAGGTTATAAATATATCTCTATTTATTAAAAACCACTTTATAAGGTGCAACAACTGAAAGTTCGTTGATGAACTTGTAGGAAGAACGCATGAACTTCTGTTGAAACTTGAAAGTATTTCGATATTTAATATGCAGTAATTATAGTTCGCCAGCGCTAAGGTGTAAAGCAATATAAAATATAAGATTTAATGCGATTTAAGAAATACGTAGTGTGTATTGTTCTGTAATTTACAATATGCATTGTACGATATGCAATTATATTTGAAAACTTCAGGCATTAGCTAATCAAGGTGCTTTCCCATTTTGATAATTTGCTCAGATGAGTAGCCACACGAGAGGTATCGTTGCCTGCATGAATCATAATTATTCACTTTTCCGAAATTGGCTGCATCACGGTACTTCATGCTGCTTCCTTGGTAATCTCCAAATAGTGTATTTACAAATCTGCACAAAATCCAAAATTCAATTTTGAATTACATACACACTTACAGCTACAATTGATTGTAATTAAGGTTTAGATTTAAATAAGAACGTACGTAAACATAGATATCAAGTTACGATCATACTGATGCAGTGACTGCGTTGATTGTCTAGCTTCCTTGGCATGAACCTCACAGACCAATTTTTGAATGCAACTGTCACGATCAAACGTTGAGAGAATTTCAAAAAATCCATTTGTCTCCCAAAACAGATTCTCTATGAAGCTTTGCTGTTTATCATTTGAGAGTGATTTCTGGCTACTTCTCTTCTGCCTGGTTGATTCTTTGGATTTGGACACAATTTTTGGGAATGGAATAAAATCCGGAATTCCTTGCCCCGACGGGATTGACAGTTTATCCATGAGCAACCTCAGCTTATATGCCTCTCGTAAACACACTATTAACTTGTAAATCTCCATCTCTTCCTTTCCATTTGCATCTAAATTGGACATACCAAGTTTTCTAAATTCTTTTTGGAGTAAGGCTTCCACTTCTTGAAAATCAATTATGGCCTGACCGGCGGATTGAGCAAATCTGTTCACAAATGCAGATTTTGTTGAAGAATTGCGGCCGAACGTCGTTGAAGAATTGCGACCGAATGTCGGTGAATACTTGAGGACGAATTTTGGTCTTCTTGGTTGCTTCCGTAAATTAGTAATACCTGCTTGGCCATGGGTCTGCCATAGTTTAACATTATTCTGGTACGTTGGCCATCTGTAATATGGCACTTGGACATTAGTATTAGGAATCCTGGGCCAGCCCCGTCCTCGTTTAACCCCTTGTTGCCACAAGGGTAAAATCATTTTTCTGAAATACATTTTTTTGAGTAAGTGCAGCTTTCTCAACTTGTGACTCAAAGTGATTCCGCCGATTGTTCCGAGAAGGAGAGCCGAAGCCGTTCCTAGTAATAAGGCTCCAACTGCCACACTCTGCCCCACAATTACTGTGCTTTTAATTCCAAGCAGTTTTGCTAGTAACAAAGTTAGAAATATGGATTTTGGAGCCAAAATCCAGGGTACCAAAAACACATGGTAGAAATACAACTGGTTAGCCAATAACAATTTCTTCTTGAGAAACAGACACTCACCAAAATCGCTGGTTAAGAATGGAAATATGAATATAAAACTCAAAATCAATTTGTAAAGATTCATACTGTGCTCTGACTGTGTGTAAAGCTAAACCTGAATTTGAGCTGTATATTTCTAATCTGTTCACGTTCACTTCAAACTATAGTCTTGAAATGAAGCCTTGATTTGGTTTTACTTTCGATTTTATTTTTATTTACATAGGTAAACAATACATGATGGCAGTTAGTTTTTTCCGCGATCTGATATTTACGAGCAAGTTCATAATGCACTTCACGGTAAAACAGTTAAACACAGAGCTTGTCTGAGGTACTGAGTCCAACTCACTGCGTTTCACACCTTGCTGATTAATTTACTCTGCTCGCTTCTTTAATAATTTAGATCTCAAAACGCTAATGCCGCTCCACATCAGCGCACAGAAAACTCTCTCTGGCATGAAATACAGAAATATTTGCATGTAAGTCATAATACGTTATATCTAATTAACGAGCAAGTGATAAACTAACAAGAGCTTAACATTTTGAGTACTTAATACTTAATTATTATAATGTTCAATGTTCCGCTTACATTGGCGATGGGCAGTCAATCCAAAGCTAACGCTCAGGTGTATAAGCGAAAGTGGATGTATCTCTCTGACGGCAATTATGTATGCAATACATATCCCATATGTAAAGTATTGTATGTTACTCGTTAGCATGTATGTGTATATCCAAATTGCATTGAGAAAGCCGGATGTCCTCAAGTTTAAAATTCTTATATCCTACGGAATCAGTGGAAAGTATCCAACCTAGCCTCCTGGGTCAATTGATCGAACATCGAACTTCAAACCTTCCTACACTCACACCTCACACTGCAAAATCAGACACAATGGGGCTCACAGCGAGTAGGTCGTTGATTGACGTAACTTTGCAAGCATGCGAACAGCAATTAGCAAATTCTTGCACTATGTTATGTATTCGGATGATTTTTTTTCAAGTAGATATTAATACCTACTAGACTTGAGTTTTAGTCTCATTTTATGTAAATAAATTCGGAATACAGAAGAAAATCGAAGCGATCTATGGATATAGAATACTAAAATTATAATTGACATCATTAACGTATGTCTAGGTAATTATTTTTGAATAAGCCTCAGAACTGGAACTTTGGGGCCTTAGCTCTCTGCTTTCGGGTAAATTTTAGATATACCTACTGTACTGCTTATAATTTCGATTAAAGTGTATTCCCTCTGCGATCAATTGGGTCTGGCCTTGTTTAGGTTTCTTAATATTAATTTATTCTGAAAAGTGTAGACTATGTTGTTCCAGGTTTGGTTACATTTGGGAAAACAATTCGAAGGGATTGATTAATGTTAAGCCGTAGTTTGTCCCTTAGTCAGACCCAATCGGTCATAGGCACGATTGACCTAGAAACCGTGTTTTGGGACAGCGGAACTTCAAAGACTTAATGATAGATTCACCGTTTCAACGTTGAATCTAAGCGCAGTAGCAAAGACAAATCAGTGTTTGCAAATCCACACGGTATTTGTGTTGTAATGTGCTCTGTTAATGCAAGAATTTTCCCGAAGGTACAATATGTAGCTATTCCGTCTATTCAACGTCAAATATTAGGAATACTGAGCTAGAGTTTCATAATAAATAAGTGTCTGATTTTAGGTAGATACAACAATTATTTTAAATCCAAGGTATTGAGATGAAAACAAAGCTCCGAGGATGATCGATCTAGTAGCAGAAAGGTCGTGCGAATGACTCGGTTGCAAGGCCTTTCAATCGCAATCTCCCTTCCTCCTAATAGTGTGTACATTAGGTATTCGAGATTGTAAGGAAACCTCAGACAACTAAAAATCCGACCCTAAAGTCTGGATATGTGCATGTCCATAAAAACCCAGGCACGGAAACTCTGAGCTTGCTCTAAGTTTCTCTAAGTGAAAGCATAAAAACTGGTGATGTGTGGCGAAAGCAATAATACGTCTTATCTTGCCAAGTAAACACCGCATGCAACACCAAACAAGATCGTATCAGTGCGAGATACAAGAGCGGGTATCAAGTGCAGTCGGACTACATCGCTTTTTTCATGATACAAACAATTAGTAAATACATAACCGGAAAATCGAAATAATAGTTACATGGTGTCTAACGCTGGTAGTTCGTATGCAAATTGACCATATCTGCACAATGCGTCGTCTGTCCGTGCTTACCATTGGGATCACGCAAACCAATCGAAACTTGTGGAATACTTTGTATTTACTTTGTAAACGCCTGAAAACACATCTCAGCAGTTTTGCAAATCCATCCAGGCGTAAATTGTACTTTAAAATTACTACGCTTTGTGAACGTATGCATGCTCCTCTATGCTCAAGGAGAAAGCATGTATCACTGAGACGCAGTAAGAAATGTTATGCAAAGTGTAGCTTAGCTAATGCGTAAGCAAAAATATGGCATGATCCCTTTAAATTTTTAAGTAGGCTATAGTATGGGGCATAGGGTTCCATTTTACACGATGGAAGATCAGATATTGACAGGCTCAACTGTTTCAGGCTCAGATTGAAATTCTGCATTATGCATGACTGCTGGAAGTGATTGAGTAACTATAAATCTCATAAAATTGAATTATTGATAAGCAGATACTGTCTTGCCTACGAAGAGCTCCGCTTTCTCCACTCAATCCCTTCACACATGCCTCCGTGGACTGAGCACAGAATTCCTTTCCCAGGAAACGCACGCAGAACAAACCCGAAACCAGAAGCCAAAGCCTCAGCCACCCAAGCCAGCCACGACCGCTGTTGCTCATCCGAGTTCAAAACCAACGTGTTTCTCTCTGACAGCCCTCCATTCATTCTCCTGCCACGGACGGAGAAAGGGGTGTGTTTCCCAGAAGAAAGTGACTAATGCTCTCACTGCGCCCAACACAAACATCAACCTTCTTGCAAAACCGCTCAAAATGCGGCGATTTTGTTCCTAATCGATTGATTTGATGGGTTTGTGGGAATAATGTGCAAAAACAAGTCCAAATGTACTCCGACGCGTGTTAAGAACTGTCTCCGCACTTTTCTCGTCCATCTCTTTTCCCACGTGGGCCTCTGCGTCCTTGTTGTGGGCTACGCCGTTGTGGGCGGCTTCGTGTTCCAGAAGCTCGAGTACGAAAAGGAGCTGCTCAACATTGAGAATCTCCGTAAAAATGAAATGGAATGGCAGATCAAGTTTAATAAGAGTCGGAGGGAACATGTGACGAATTTGTGGAATATTACTGGTGAGTCCATTTTTTGTACGACGGAGATTTATGGGCTCAAATTGAGTATGAGCTGACTCCATCTCAGCTAGAAATTCCCTAGCGTAGATTTAAAATTGTCATTGAATTATTAGGTTTTCACAAAATTGTACGGTAAAGTTATAAGAATCCAGAACTAAGAACAATAGCTTCTCAATGAATTTGTCGAAATTCATAATTTGACTTGTCTGACTATTTTGGTTGTGGCATTTATCTTATGTCTGGAATATTGGGAAATAAAATGGGGTGTTTTAAGTAATTAGTTCAACATGGATTGATTTGATGAATTTATATGCAAGAATTCAAAAATAAATAAATTAGAAGTAAATTAGATCAAAATTAAGTAGGAGTAGAAAAGTATTTACTGATAAGTTCACTGGAAAATGCTAAGAGTTTGGATGAAATACTTTTCGTGAATTTGTTCAAGTTAATATTCATAATAGAAATAAACCAAATTGTGAACAGCCTACTTAAACATATAGGACATATTACTAACTGTATTGTTTAAACGGAAGCCTGGAATATTTATGAAAGAGTATCAGGAACACCAAAACTTGATTTGAAACATAAAAGCCAAGCACCAGATTGGGCTTACGATATTCATTTCTTCGAATGTCCAGCATGGCATGTGCAGGAAGTTCATGCGTGGGTCCCTAGTGTTCATAAATATACAGTAGAATAATTATGCTTCATTTTGGCTTACGCCTGGCTGGTGTATAAAATTTTCGTGTATACATGTCTGGTCAATTTTCAATCTTAAACACGCGAGGCATTCAGAGCCCAAAACCTCTGGCTTGGTTTGTGTGATTCACTCTGGTGTTAGAAATTAATCAAACCGGAGTTGATAGATTCAATTTCCATATACAAATAGACAATAGACGATTCCCCTTACTCGTTGGTGAAGAAAAAGTTGTTTAGTTTCCTATTGTTTGCGGGTATTATTCCTAAGCCACTGAATACCAGGCTTATTGTAGCTGGAATACCTCAGCTCAGGTAAATGGATTCAAGAACACAGATGTGAAGAAAAGCTGGATCAGGCACAGGGATTTCAGTCAGCGAAGAGTTCAGGCAATTGGAATGTTTTCTGCTTTTTGGACGCTTGAAAGACATTTAAAGTGTTTGTAGGGACGGACTGTTTCGATAGGGGCATCACGATACACGGATATTTATATCTGCAACCAAATCGTTATATAGCGCATGATATAACTCCTATTGAGATTAACGTTAGATACATTAAATTAATTATTCTGGGATGATTGCTCAAAAAAGTATTCATAATACATAAAAAAGGTCGGAACGAATTACAACTGGATCCGGTGTCCCATGAAATACCTGATATATCGTGAATACAACAGATTCAATTCATTTCTGTCTGTAAAGGACATGAAGTCTTTTTAGTCTCAATTTTACACCAATTTCAATATTCCCTAAGCTTGCCAAAATAAAGGTTACCAGTTTTGGCTTCGTATTCAATCCCTTCCTCCGATTTCAATCGTTTCCTGATTTATATGGCAGTATAATGATAAAGGAGGAAAGTTTAGGCCGTTCTGCAAACACTGGCTGAAGCATGGAGTTGTAGCCGGAGAGCGTGTCCCAGGTCCCAGTCCGATCTTCAACCATGCAATTACTTATTAATAATTCCCTATTGATTTCAACTCTCAGTCAAGTCTCAAGTGCTTTTTAAGATGGGACAAGCAGGATTGGAAGTTGGAATGGATAAAAAAAAAGAGATCTCCTTAACAGCCCCGAAGTAGAAAAAAGATAAAAATATATTGAAACAACTTAGGTCCCACGTCAATTGCTCCCCCTTCCGAGTTGGACTAGTTCCGAGCTGCTCAACTGACGTAGACTCTGTGACTAGAATAAATAAATGGGTCGCAATTTCTTTTATTTCATAATTGTCCTTGTGTTAGCGGGTAGTAATTTCATTTAGGTTATTTAATTAAGATATGAAAATTCAAGTTCGCTCTATTTTAAGTTAAATACAATTAATGTATTAGTTGTAGTGAATTTTAATTTCAATTTAAGGTATTGTTATTGTTAATTTCCATAAACACTCACGCAAAAGTGAGCTATTGAAATATAATATGGCACAAAAGCAGTTCAAGCTGATTTCGGAACCATCATACACCACCCCAACATGAGCTAAAGCCAATTCCAATAATACTTTTCTATGTATGGGTGAATTCACCACTCTTTATGAATTGTACTCACATAAACGTCAGTTTCATATGTATTTGTACTTTGTAGCTCCTGTAGCTACCTACATAGAATATTTTTGTTTTGGCGATCTCTGGTGATTTCCGGCAAATAACCAGTTGTATTTGTATAGACAAAGTTCAACACGACGTGTAGATTAAAAAAACGCAGCAGATCGTAAAAACTAAAAACTAAACGAAGTTGCACATAACGTATTTTACGCTAGAGCTCGCGCTTTTGAATAAGAATAGCAAGTTACTGAGTTATAAGTAATTTCACTGCGGCTCTGCAGGGTGGGATTTCGGATGTGGACTTGACGTGGAATCCGCACAGGATGGAAACAACTTAACTGGAAGTGAAGAGAGGGGAAGAGAATGAGTTCCAAAAATTGTATTTTTCCTATTATTCGTGTATGGCGATATTCTGAGCAGAAGTCTGATTATGATTATGATGAAGGATGAGAGATGAAGTGGAGAAAGGAAGGAAAACATAAGCTGGCCCATAAATTATGAAGAGAGACAGTGATGAGCCTGATCGATTCTTTTCTAATTTACTTCCATTCAAACACAGCTATGTTTTCCTTCAGATACAGGACATGATTTTTGATTGGCCCATTCAGACTCGGGATGACCTTTCCTTCTCCTCCATCCAATATCAACTCGGAAAATCAGGTTTTCTTCTAATGCGAGCATTTCCAGAATTCCGTCCCGTATTCTGTACGGAGCCTGGCCAATTTCCTCCCATAATAGTTGAAGTTATAATTTGACTGCTTCGGCTCATAGATTTATCCTACTTGGACTCTCAATGTCTGCCAATATCCTTCACTATATATATATATATGTATTATAATGACTTACAGTTTCGCAAAGAGTGTAAGAAACTCCTTAAGCGTTCCTATTGTTCAACTATCCAGCTAAATTAATCTACGATACATATAACAGGTTTCTGCACATAATAGTTAGCTGTAACATAACTTTGTAGAAGCATAAAGTCTAGAAACTCGAAGACCAGGTCTTATGTCCGAGGCCTCACGCAAAGAGCATAAGGTAATGGATCTTGAGGCTTCGGACTTGAAAGGGTTTCGACTAAAAATATCCCTACAATACGAATGCACGGAGAACTAATAATACATACCTTTTGCGGAATCTATTTCAAGGCACAAAGACTTCAAAAATGAAAAATTCACTTTTCCAGCGTTTCTGAATGGGTAAAACATTTTGTGAAAAACGGAGAATCCTTATTTCCTGGCAAATACGACCACTTAGGTGCCTATATATTTATGTGTGTATGTAGATTTTAGTCTCAGATAGATGAACAATCAAATGTTCGTTTGTTCGGGATAGAGACTATAAGCGGAATTGAAACGATTCCCAATCAATTATTTAGCAGTTTCAGTTTTATGCCTTTGAGCGGTATCGTAGCCGGTGATAAACCCCGCAGCAATAATCTCAGCAACCAAAATCCCCACAAGCAGAAAATACATTTTCAAGGTTAGAATATTACTGGCAAAGCCGTATAAAATCGTAAATAGTGATATTAAATTAATTAGGTTAGGTTAGGTTTCCGAAACATTCGAAAATTACAACAAAAATAGGGTTTATTGTTGCGGGGTTTGTTGTAGTGCGGAGATTTCGGTTGCGGAGACTATTGTTGCAGGAATTATGACCTGGAAGGGAGCGGTATAAAGCATGCTTTTACTAATAAGAGCACAAGGGTCAACATTTCTGAATTCAATGTATTTTCCCTTCTTTAACATTTGACACGCTTTTCTCGTTTAAAAAACAATTTCAAATTCTACTCGCGCTACATTATTGGATTCCCAATAATATTCCCAACTGAAATGTTGATAAATCCTTTTTAAATCTTCTTCTGAATACACACGGGCACTATAAATAGCTGTGTAGATTCGTAGCCGGTGATAAACCCCGCGACAATAAACCCCGCAACGATAATCCCCGCAAGAATAACCCCCGCAACCGAAATCCCCGCATAACAATAATCCCCGCACTACAATAATCCCCGCAACAATAATCTCCGCAACCGAAATCCCCGCAATACAATAATCCCC
>JAQFXY010000929.1:0-14883 GCA_034693865.1 Ceratophysella sigillata | reverse complement strand
TATCGCTCATCCAGATCGACCGAGTATCTTCGGAGGAGATAGTGATCAGACAGACAGACATACATACATACATACATACATACATACATCCATACAAAGTAACGATTTTATGTAAATGGATTTTACTGCATATTTTGACCCTTTTTTATTGCATAAGATCCTATCCCTAAGTCATTAGTGATCAAGCTGTACCAGATTTGGAATAATAATGAATAATTGTCAAATTAAATCATTGAAGTAAGCTTCCAACAAAAACACAGTCTCAATTATGACTTGGAGCTCCAGAAAAAACATTTACTCCCATTTACCCCGGAACAGTGGCATGATAAATAAGTTTATCTGAGGCTGAGAACAATACGAGCTTTATACTGATGTGCAGGGATGAACAAAAATTGCAAATGAAAGCTCTGTGTGGGTTGACGCCGAAGTCGAAGCCTGCTTGAAATCCCCAGGTTTGAGGCCTCTTACCTGTTGTGTACTACATTTTAAAATCAAAATATGAAAGTGGCCTGGGAAAGTAAGGCATGTGAATTTTCCGTTTATTAGAGAGAATGGGAGGGTGTATTGATTGGGGCTTATCTCAAATTCCGCTACGTGTTTCTCTTTGGTAGCTGTTAAACGAGAAGTGAAATCAGGGGGTCGAACACCAATCCCTTCAACTTACCAGCCTACGTACTTTCCTCAAAGAATTAGAAAAGAGCTTTCTTTTTCTTCTCTACAGTCAGAGCGCACGGGCCCAAAATTTTTTTTTTACCCGATTCAAGTTTCAATATAAATGCCAAGTGAATCGTAGTTAGCTCGTTTAGAAGTTCAAATCCGCTCTTTCACCACAAAGCTATTATACCCACACAAATACAGTAGAACAACTTAGGCTGTTGTGCATCCAGTCCACTTCTCTCTACTGCACCGTGCCAATCAGTAAGTCATCTCTAACTTTCTCTCTTTTCTGAGCTTGAAACATTAGTTAGTGACAAGTCTAATATTTAACCTAAGACAATATTGTATATTAAAACAATTAGCAATTAGTAAACATGGAGCTTGCATATTTAGTAGTTGTAATTAGATGTAAAGACAATGTAGCAGAAATCATTCCGCAGTAGATATTGGCAATTTAGTTTTATTTTGTGGAGTTGGAAAAATAAAAATACCGTTTACTTTGTAATGCTAATATCTAATGCTAATTTAATGTTAATTTGGCTACAAAATAGTAACTCAAATATTTGTAAAACCCACCCCTGAAGAAATAACGAAAAATTACAAGTGTTTTAAAGCTTATTACCAAACATATTTAAAGTCAATTCAAATTTTTGGTTATGTGTAATTGAAATGCGGCTTATTGTTTTAATGACTGTATCATTTCATATCATCATAAATAATTCTGCACTGTCGAGTACAATGGACCAACGAACTCTGGCAAATCAGAAAATAAGTGTTTATTTCAGAAAGAACGTCATACAGCTTATTCATATTCTAAGGAGTGCAGATTGTACGAGAATATTTGCTGAATCACTTCAATAATGTATTGTCACGTCTGTAAAGCGGAAACTTGGACCTGAAATCCACTTAAAAGAGCTGCTACTTCTACATCTCGATATAATTTTGTTTGATCTTGATAGGCAATACACGTTATCATGGAATACTGGCCTATTTATCTATTAATTGCACCTACAAATTACATTTCAGATCTTGCAGAAAATGTAATACTTTCTAAGTTTCCCAACATTCTATTAAGTTACAGAGTGCGTATATTGCAAAAATGAAGCTTTTCTTGTAGCATGCAAAACTTGTATGCTTGAATGTCATTTAAAGCGTATTTCTTGAAGCATTTCCTATATTTTTAGGATATATAAACCCACAGTGCCCTTTTACAACTGGCAATTTTTTGAACGTATTACCAGTGTCCCGATTATATTGAATTAGGAATGAAATCGTGAATCTTAGTTTGTGTCGAACCAGCTCGAAGGGCTTATGTAATTTCCATCATATTTCACATATTAGACCTACAATGAATGTCATACCTCACAAATAATCCAGCTTGAAATAGTTTTTACTCGAGGCGACTTGTATCTCCAAGATATCAATCCAGATATGAAATGTGCATTTGTATTTCCATCTCGGTGGAATTATTTGGGGCGTTCGGTAGGGCCTGGGCTCTGGTTGAGAAAAAGTTTGAGCATCGCATCTCGCTGGATACTTTAGGCCTGACATGACATCATTATACTAATTGAGCTGAAACTCTTGGTTTGTTTGAATAGAAGACAGTCTTGTTTTTCCTGATAATTCAATTCCAACTAATCATGCCTCTAGCCCGCTCAGATAAAGAGAACACCTGCCACTTTTGAGCACATCTCATAGTTATTTCCCCTCATGAATTCATTAAATTCAAACTCAATTTACACTTTCTCTGCGTCAAAATCCATAATTAATTTATACTCGAAGAACCCAGCGTTATTTATGGTCCTCCATCCATTAGACGTGAGAAGAGATGGAGAGAGAGAGAAAGTGTGGAGAAAGTTCTCAAGCATGGAGCGTCAGACGTGGAAATGTATTAATATTTAGGACTGGAGATACTTTCTCTGAGCTGACTTTTAGTCAGGGTATCAATAGTGACAGGAGATGACTAACATGCACTTTACGCGGTTGTCGGCTCAAGTCCAAAAACCGCTTTCCATCAGCCTGCCCGTCAATCAAGCATCAAGTGCCTCCCTACCTTCTAAGTACCTCGGTCGCCCATTCCAATTCCAAACTAGAAATATGCAAAGTACTTCTGAGCATAATATGGGTATTTACATGAGCGGTCCATGTCAGGCCTGCCAGGGCTCAAGCTCGTTCCGCCAAGGAGCTCCAGCAAACAAATCGAGGCGTGCGTGTCTTGCCAGTGTTCGGTTCCCTGTCCGAACTCCCCATTCTCAATTTCATAATGCTAATGGTATGGAAAGGAGCAGGGAGATCCGTTGGCAAACTTATTCTATCTCTTTAAGAATCATTATAATTATGACGTTAGCTTTTCAACCTCTGCTTCATTTCCCTCACAAACCCATTACAAAGCTCTTTACGTGTTTCAAATCACGCGACCCCGTTCACTCCTTTCTTCCACCTCCACCGCCGCCCATATTCTGCTAAATCCTATTATTAATGTACGCAGCTCCCACCTTTCCACACTCTTCCCAGGCCAAATAGGGGGTTGCTCGCCATGGACGGGCTATGTCAAAAGTCCCAGTTGAGCAGGAACAAATAATGCATTGCCTGGAAGGATTTGCACGATCGCCAAATACATAGACTAGGCAGAGCAGAGGCAGGTAAATTTAGTACGAGTATAATTGAGTCAATGGGACTTAATGTAATCAATTCGCTCACTCCGCTCCGCTCTTGTAGGCATACGCTTATGTACGTCTGTTCATGTCTCAACTCATTCACCACGAATTATTCAGGGAAAGTTTTCATCTTGGACTACGTACGTACAGCACAGCCATATACATATTATGCATTATGCTTATGCTATTTCTGTACACGCTACTTAATACTGAACACATACTTTTTCAATTTCCTCAATTTCGGCCTTTGTAATTATGAAAGTATATTTTACGATCAACTGTAAATTAAGCTCATGAAGCTGGTGGAAAGGCTGAGCATTTGTCCGCGTGACAATAATCTTAAACCTTCAGAGTCATTCACATTTCACATTACAGCACAATAAGTATTCCTTCCTTGTCCTTAGCATTTTGTTTTATCTTGAAGCTTTGGATAACAAAACCTCATTCAGCTTCTATGCACTTAGAATGCCACTAAAAAGGAATGCTATGTCTAATAAATAACATTTCGTGGATGGAAACTTTATTCGTATGACTACGGCGAGTTTAGTTAAATAATACGATGCTTGGGACATTAGTGCAGAGGCATATACATAGATACAAACTTTATGGCTCTCTGCAGCTTTCACTGTTGCGGAATCCGTTCAAATAATAAATAAACTTTCAAAACGGGTAAGTATAGGTCGACCTCAGCGCAGCGGAATAAAACCACATACTAACCGAGCATTACTTGAGGAATTTTATTTAATAGAAAGTCGGGCCCCGGAAGATCGGAACGGGAAGGGTCAAAGGTTGCTTGGGTGTAGCTTTGAAGTGGGAATTTTTTAACACAATTTTTAGACTAATACCTGAACCAATCAATGGCTTGGAATATTTAGCATATATAATAGTTTTTAACAATCATTTTTTTGATTTTACAATATAAATCAGCTTTGCATGAAGCGCACTGCGAAACGGATGTATTTAAATGTCATAGTCTAATAGTCTAACACTTGCATGCAATGCAACATGCAAGCTTCTTAGAAACTGGCTGACAGAAAATACATTAAAATGAGCCCTACAGGTTCCGTCATAAAAGGTTGTTTGTCCTACTGCGCCATGCATTGTAGTTACTGATTACTTGTATTTGACACATTACAGGAATTGTCACGTCAATTCCAGAATTTCTGATGCGAATCGGTTGTATTAATACAAAAGCAAACTATGTTAATGTTTAGTCAGTGTTTTAGATTTGAAGCACAGGAGAAAAAATGCTTTCAAAATATTTGATGAAACCGGAACGGTATTGATGTCTTAAACGGCATTGACATATTTATTTAACAATACAGCTCAATCAGCACGCAGATATTTAAAAGATTTAAAACACAAGCCACTCTACGAGAAAAGTTAAACATTGGAATCCCATTGGAAAACAGCAACTAATTGCTTTTATTTGTTTATTTTTACATAAGTAGAACGCTTGCAGTTCAGTATTTAAGGAAGAAAGCGGATACGAAGAGCCATGATGTCCCTGACAGACTCCATATTGTCATTCTCACTGTTGCTGTCAGCCATGTCGCTCGTAGTGGCCATACCAGACCGATCCGCCGAGTCTGACGCTTTCATGTCCCCACAGTCTATTCAGGATTATCCTTACGCAGCGGTTGGGGATGGATCTTGGGTAGGTGGCATTCCTCAAGAGCAGTGCAAATAGAAGCTAGAATCTTATTGTCTAATTTTATGCAATTCAAGGACACTGGACCAATACCAATGTGGAAGCGGGCCCCAGCTGCAACATCCTTCTATGCCATGCGTGGGAAGAAGTCCCCATACTTCCAGGGTAATTCCAGACTACTTAATGTGGGATTTATTCGGAGTTGAATGAGCCCAAGTCGGATGGTTTTAGATGTTGAGCGTGGTGAATGGAACGTGTTCTTTCATTGCAGGACCTGGTTATCTGGGACTCGGACTTCGAGAGCGGCAGATTGATTCCAGAGGTGATTTAGACCTGGACTCGGCGGACAGTGTAATGGGTCAAAAGCGAGCCCCAGCCGCCAAACAGTTTATGGGATTACGAGGCAAGAGGACTCTCAGGGCTCAAGCCAACCATTAACTCGGAGCGAAGTCTCAGGGGTGAAATAACATTCATCATCTTGTGTAGTCTCTCTCTGCTGCTGGTTCCTATTCTCTAAACTTAAACTGTTCCGCATCCTAGTTTCCTCACCCAGACCCTCCCACGTCATATGACTACACGCGTAGCCCAGCTCTAACGTTCTTATAAGTAGGCGAAGACATCAAGCTCGGCTTGAATTTCTCCAAGAATGGACCTCACGAAACAGAATACATTATTCATCTAGTAATAGCTCACCAACTCAACTTTCTCTCTTGACACAGTAGTTGCTGGCGTCAGGCCTTTGATCCATTCTGTCACCCGGTCTTCTCTACGTAGAGCGCTATTTTCTCAGCCCAAGACAAATAGGTGTTCCCAGCAAAAACATGTAGATTATAGATGATTGTAGTGCTAGTCTGCTCAGTAGTGCCGTAGCCGACGCGGCTTTCAGTGCTTGCTTAGCTTGAGCAAACAAATGACTTTGGCAGCGGGCGTCCCACATTGCACAAATATTTGTGACAAGCTTAGAACGGGATTAGCTAGTGTGTATTTTTAAATGTCCTCTAATTTCCATTGACACTTTTATCAAAGGGCGCAATTTTGGTGAAATATATCTTATATATTTCCAGCTTGAATATTGGACCTAGCTGAAAATATTCTATGTAGTTTTGATTAGGCGTTCGTATTATTTAGCTGCTTGTTTTTAATTTACATTATACAATACTGTACAATACTGTATGTAGATGCATAGTGCGTAGTGTAGAGCATATAGGATACGCATAAATATAATTGCCCCTTGTTATCTTTTCAATGAAGAAACGTGACAATGTTTGTCTCAAATCTTAATTACAAAGTAAATCCCAGTATGGATCATTTGGCTGCAAAATATTTCACTGTATGTCGAATCTAGTCTTGTAGGCCTATACTGGTAATTAGTTCCCTTCAAAGTCGTTATCTAAATACATTACAGTGGTTGAAGCGTGTCTCCAGAAATTGAAAAGCTGCTGAGCGAATAAAGATGCTTCAATTCAACAAATTTACAATATGGAATATCTTACAATTATCTTGTGTATGTAGTAGTTGTATTTCATTATTTGAGGTAATTGAGTAAATCAACCCAGTTTTTTCCTTGAGGAACTGGGAGAAAATGATTCAAAGATTGGTTAAATTCGAGTTAAACTCATGTATATGAATATGTTACAAGTTGTGTCCTAGGATATTTGTACTTGGATCTTCAGTTTATGTATTAAACCTCATATGGACGGACATTTGATATTTCAAATACTTAAATGTTGATTCTAAACTGGAATTACACCTTTTCCAATGGTGCGCCTGATTTTCTTCCAGAACAACAAGGTCTCTCTTAAAATCAAACATTTTGCGATTTAATCTTGCAGATTCGTGTTTAAGCACTCATCAGAAACTGTTAACATTCTCTTATTAAAATAAACAATACCATTGGAAAGGTTATGCAGTTTCAGTTAAGATTCGACCTTTACCTAATTAAAATATCTTATGTGCATACGAGTTGTTGTAGTGTATATACTGAAGTTCCATACAAAAAATAATGTAACATATCTACAATATGTGGACAATCCATGCTGCTGCTTAAGGGCAGGATCAGCGATGAACTCAGTAAATACATTTGTCGAACACACGCGTTATGTTTATCACTTGATTTCAACTTTGAGCAATCGCGTTTCTACCTATTATAAACTATTCATGTTTAATGTTCGAGGTGGAGGTGGAGCATATACTGTATGCTTGAGATTCAATCGTTGCTTCACATTCAAGTACTTTGAATAATCAAATCAATAGCAGTTAATCCTAAAAACGACGATATGTACATGTACAGCCACAGTTGAGCAAGGTTCTAAACACTGATTCTAACAAATCAATACAATTGAGTTGGTAAGAGAACAAATTATTTCGACATGGAAGGGACTTGATATGAGTTTGAATGTAGGAAGGCGGACCAAATGTCCCAAAACTCACTGTTCCGAATCCCGCTCCTGATAATGCCAAATGATAAAATGGAAATTGAAAAGTGTTTGACTTAAGGAACATTTGTAATTAATTTAACGACGTAATAGCTACAACTGTTTCTTACTTCCATTTTAAACTATAAGGTTTGCATTTGGAAGAATGCCTACTGGCGTATCATGCTCTTTATCATAGTTTAATCGGCCTGTGCCGTGGCGACATTGGATTCATCGTCAATACAGTATGTCCCTAAGGACTTAGATTATTCTGCATTAAATAGGTCGTCGAACCCACTGGTAGGTAAGGCCTAGGGAAAACCATATCGCGGGTTTATAAAGTAGACGCGTGCATCAAAACTGTACTTGAAGGAACTGTGTCGGTCTAGAGGAGGTTTTCACGTCCATTATTGAGATAATTGTGTAAAAATCCTCGACTCTGTTTCATCTACATATTCGCTTACCGCAACAACAGTTGAAAGTACTTCAGGAGCGTAGAGGTGTTCCGTCTGGAAGTCTGGATCGCTACTCTTGTATTTTACCATCCCCTGGGTTAAACTGGTTTCTCTTAGGAGAACTCATGTCTTCGGCGTATGCTTTTCCACCGAACCTCCGTCATGCAAGCCATCGCTCATGTACACGTATGTGTTCCACGGCTTCACTTCTTCCCTGAGCGGCGTCGTGAACTTCTTCTTGATGTTGAAATGGTAACCAGAACAGGAAGAAGAGCAGAAAATACAGAAATTTGAAAACATTCGATTAGCACTCGGTTTCAACCACCTGTAAAACCATTTCGTTTCACATAAAGAAAGCCAGGTACATAGCATAACAAATAACAAATAAAAGTTATCCTGAGTCGGTCCAGCATCATCCAGAACTACCGATGACGTCAAGCAAATAAAATTCACCAACCATAATGTGGCATGGGGCAGTGTTGAACCAATTTTTTTGTTTTCGTGTGATTCGGACTCTCAAATATATGTATATACATATACTATTACATGTAATATCAGTTATAATAACACACTGAACGGCAATAGCCCAATTAGCTTCCCCATCTTCAAATAACGGGACACTCTTTCTGTTTCTGTGAGCACGAGTTGTGCAATCTATTTGTACGACAGGAGAAAGTGATGGAGTGGCCGAGATCGAGAGATTCTCAAACTACGTGTAATTAAAAGGGGTATGCTATGTACAACCAACTTTCACCAGCATAGCACAAGAAACCTCGCTAGCATGGGAAATCTGCCAAACCAAATAAATCTCAACCGCATACCGCATAGCACTGCCGAGACGGATTATTCTTCCTTGTGCTTACTGTATACTTTTATAATATAAACGTAGCAAGACTTCCGTTAAGTACATTCATCGTTAAGCTTGAAATATAATTATAGAATTAAACTAAATACAAACTATTCAACTTACCAAACCAATTATGTAACTTTTATTAGAAGCACGATGTCTGACGAAGTCGGAGAAGCAAAAAACTTGAAAAGCATTAGATGACCGGTTTCGGCAGATGTGCTGGCATATGTTAACGTCTAAGATTAATTCTACCTGCCGAAACGCCCGCAAAGGACTTTTCAAAAGTCTGGGCAGGTTAGGTTAGGTTTGTTGCATGCCCGAAGGGACAACGGGAAGAGAATCGACGGACGTTAACATATGCCAGCACGCCGTGCCGTGCCGAAATCTGACCAAAGACACGACACACAAGTTTGTACTGTAATATTTATTCACTGTTATGGATCTCCGTCATACCACCATACATACCAGCAATACGGGCAGGGTTTGTAGGCACTCTTCAGAAATCCAGGTTAATGCCAGGGCTGGGCAAATTACATTTTTTAAAACTTGTAATTGCAAATTCATGAATTTTTAAAGGTTATGTGTGTAATTTGTAATTTTGTTATTTTCTAATGTAATTCGGAGAAGTAATTCAATTACTGTTGAAATTACAAACTAAGTTCACTAAAATGCAGGGGCGTACGATATCGAAATTCGTATATGTAACACATGGTTTGTTTAAAGGCATAAGTACACAATGAGTTATTTCTCGTTGCATTTGTTGTCCCCTATTAAAGTTATATAACACGTAATTTGTAACTGGAATTTAAATCATAAGCCCTCCAATAACTTGTAATTTTTGAATACTTTTTCATTTAATTTTTCAATTAGTTTTCATGTAGTTTGCCCCGCGTTGGTTAATTTTATGTTTGTCACAGTATTTATGACTGAAATAACACCGCATGCATAGGGTGACTAGAAGAATTGGAGCACTGAGTTCTGGACAGACCCAGTCCAAGTGTGGAAATCCAGAAAGTATGTGACAAAACAAAAATGTGGAAGTTGATGTAAGGCACAAGGTTCGGAGCTGACTACTGCATGAACGGATGAAATGACAGAGGTTTTATAAGATCAACGTCTTCCTCTTGCGAGGTGTTGATGGCTGTAATTCGTAATTGGAAACCGAGTTTCAAATTTTCATGTTTCTAACCAGGAGGGCATCTCCCGGGACTATTGACTTATTTAGTTCGAAGTACTTATTAGATGGGACGAGACGAGGAGTGGAAGAGCTCACTCATTAGTGGGCTAATGGAATGCTTCCTTTGAAGACCAAAGTTTTCTTTTGACATGTCAAGCAAGATGTTCACTTTCCCAGCTGAGCAAACGAAATTTCATTAGCCAAACTTTCAGTTTAGCCACCAAGAATATCCGCATTACAGACGATGACGTGAAGGATCCCTTCGTCAAGTCTCACCGTGGAACATAGGAAGCAGCTATGCTACCATGCTCCTCTTCCTGTATGGGAAAACAAATAACTAACAACCCGCGCTTGCAATTACAATTAGAAATAAAGTTTGAAACACACTCCCACACGACAGAGTTTCAATAATTGGATTTATATTTATTTCAACATCAGCGTTTCAATATATGTGAACATCAAATAAGTATCTACTCATGCTTCGTTCAAAACGCTTGAACAGCTTTACATTACAGGTCGACTAGTAGTAATAACTACAGTTTTACAGTTTTACAGTGAATGGCACAGCACCTGTAGGAATATCTCCCAAACTAACCCCGTGCGGCGTAGAAAGGTAATGGCCAAACTTCTACTTTGGGCTTCGGCTCCCCAGAAGCTTTTCTTTTTGACTGCTGCTGCAGAAGCATCTTTTGCAACATGGGATTAAAGATTGGGAGAAAGCTGTCTCGGTTGGGTGAGAACATGACTGGTTGCGAGTTTTTGGTATAGGCATCTCCAAATGCGATAGGACGCCCTTCCTCTGTAAAAATAGATAGTAGAATTAGAAAAATAGTATTGGGACAACATCAACTACGGCCTAAATACAGAAATATTATCGGAACTATATTATCCAACATATTTTCAGTTATTTTCATTGACGTAGAACTTTTATCGAAACGTTTGAAAGTACAATGTAATACATATTATAATTGTAATCCAATTGAAGCAGAGATATACGTTTTTAGATTGTCAACCTGACTGATTTTCTTGAGTTGCATAGTGCGTATGGTAACTTAATTACTATCTACGATTCGTGATTTAAGAAATTTCGATAAGATGTCAACAGAAATTCCGTGGAGTTTATATTTCCGTTCGAGAAAAAATTGCCGATAAAGTTTCCGTCACTAATGTTGTTTCGATACCTAATATTTCCGCCCGTGGCTAAGGCCTAGAGCTTTTTCGATTTTTTTTATCATTTAACCCTGTAACCAGCGTCTTCAAAGTTTTTTATTTTTATTTTTTCAAAAATTAAAAGGAAATGATTATTAGCATCTATTTATTTGAGGTTAAACATTTTTGTATGTGCTGAATCCTAAGTAGCTATTTAGAAATACACGCACTCTAGCTCCATGAACTCAATACAGTACCACGGTACAACTCTGCAATTGACCAAAAATATCTGAAGATTCCATCCTCGTAGTTACTGAAGCCAATCCTGGTCCGAAAGAAAAGTGATACTCGTACTGCAGAACCGTGTTGTTAATGGTCTCCTGAAGACCAAGGAGATGAGCCAATTTCAAATTACCCATTGTATTTACGACTGAACAAGAGTTGGGTATGGGTGAAAGCAATAGTGAAAGTCGTTTCTTGGCCGAAGCCACTTACTTAAAAATTGAGTTTCCTTCCAACGTGGGATCCACATATCGGGTCTTGACAGATCGTCCTCGTTCTCGCCTCTCTCCAAGCACCCTGTGCTCTCCAAACTTTTCTCAAAGTCACACGGCTTGAGTCCTCTGGAAGTCTCTAGGCTCTGTCCATATCTTAAACAAATTCCAAAAACGAGGAGGAGCCCTAGGAACTTCATTCTGGTCAAACCGTATAATATGCTACAACTTGATCCTGAATCTGAAGAAAAGTATTTAGATGACAAATAATTTCAGGGATTCCAATCCGTCAGCCCGCCGTCGATGGAACTATAACTATGAGCAAGAAATTCCTGCTATTTATACAGTCCAATTTTTTATTTTTTCTGTCACAACCCAAAGAAATTAATAATATATCTGCCAAATTCGAGACATAAATTAGGTGTGAGCTAGTAGCAGAAGCAGTATAAATCAATTACCTGGCTCAAGATTGAAGAATAATCTCTTTTGCATGGATGCATCTATTGAATCTTCTGCAAGAAATTCTAGAGAACCCAATCTTAGACCATGTGCGAATCAATTATGCAATTTTTATATTTCCCATGGGTAACACACAGCTCTCAGACTAAAATTAGGTTATTCCACCTAGCGGGCTCAGCGTGTGGGACGACTTATTGTTAAGATGAAAACCATGATTTCTCATTCTGAGAGTTCTGATTGACACTTCAAAACAAATTTTGAACTCATTAGTGGGACGGAGATGGATTTCCTCTTGCCCGATGATGTTTGGTTTAGTATGGATTTTATACATTAAGTAGGCTGGATAATGCATCAGATTTTGTGCTGCGTGTTGAAATAATGAATGAATGGTATATCGAAGGAGTGAGTACGATGACGCATATCGGAGATTTCCAATCTGTTCTATAAAGTGAAATTCAACAGAGGCAATGAAGACCAGGGCTTTTAGCTAGCTGGCGAGGAGAAGCGGGATGCTGGCTTCTGTAAGTCTAAAACTACGATGGAACCATCAAAACTGGCCGCTCCGACCTGGTCCCCTCGAGAATTCCAGCAAACTTCAGATATTGCACCCGTTCCTTTGTAACTGTGAACCAATGCTCAAAAAAAAAATTGAAATACATGGAATTAGCCTCGAATCCGAAATCCGACAATAGAATTCTCCACATCATATTTAAAAAAATAAACTTACTAGTCTATCAGGGTCGAGTGATTCAGAATGCACAAACCACTATGCAATACTGCACTATGCAATAACCACTATGCAATAACCGTATGACTTCTTCTTATAACGTATTTAAGTCCAAACTCGCGGAACTTTACATCGGGAAACAATCTATTGAGAGCGCTCCTAATGTTGATGAATGTTGTTGTGACTATTCCTGTATTGAATCAGCCATTACTCGTGTGTGTTATGATTTAGCCTAAATAAGTAAATAAGTACCTAAGTTAATGTAAGTTAATACAAAAATTACCTTCCATATGTTGTAATTATTGTGAAATTCTATTTCATTCTTGCATCATTAAGTGATACATGTATTTCAATATGTTTTGTAATTTTGTGCTGCAAATACCCATTTAATGGGATTAATAAATACAAATACAAATACAATACTACAGTAGAATTATATTACATTAAATTGAATAAAGAGGTCTTACCGTATGACCCTGGAAGGATTTTCTAGGCTTGCTCTCCACCAGTTTGCAAACATGGCAAACATGGATACATTGGTCAGTGGAACAAGATACAAACGATGTGTTGGATTGCCAATCTACATCCAAACAGGAGATGAATGAAATGGATACATTGCCCAGATCTACATATACAAAAAAAGAGTCAGTATAAATGCTCTTGGATGCTACAGACAATAATGGGAGGAGGCGTAATGAACTCACGAAAATCGTTCAATAAAATCGTTGCCGTATCCGCTTCAGCCGACAAAATTATATATTACAAATAATTCCACTTTTTGTTCCATTTGAGTGCAAAAATTAGTCCTCGATGTTCAGCAAAGGTTGAAACTATTCCGCCATCTAAATTCCAAACTCGAACGCAGCCGTCAAAACAACCGGCTGCTAGAAAACTGTCATCACAATTCCAATCCAGAGTGATAACATCTTTGTTTCGTAGCAGCTGCAGCATACGGAACAACCCATTTTATGCCATTTATTTACGCTGTTTCGGAATTTTGAATTCCAGATTATTTGATACAGTGACGCAGTATCGAAGTGCTTCTGCTCTTTATTTTCCAAATACGCGCAGTTGAATCGCCCGATCTATTCGAATTGGAACATGGAACATTGTGGATACAATATTGTAACAATACAATTCCAAATTCAGTTTGCAACAATAAAAGCTTCATTACCCAGTGGCCAGAAGGTCGGTGCTGGATTCCATTTACAACTCAAAACTCCGGACTCATGACCCCTCAGCACGACAGCTTTATACGCTGGGATCTCAACGGGAGTGACGAAAGCCAAGTCTTCCTATTCCAATTCCAATTCCTCCTGAGTTTTCTGTGGCTTTAAACCAATTTCACCAAAATTATTCACCCACGCCTACAACCAAAGGAATTTAATTTAATAATCTAGGAAATAGGATGCAGAAATAAATCTAATAACCTAAATTATTGTGCCTAAGAAAAAAACAGTTCAGATTTCAGACTTTCGCTCGACCTACTTACCCAGATAAAGTCATTATGAGTTTAGCGGATACTAAACAGCTCATAACTCATCTAATCCTTCACTCCATGTTCTAAATCCATGTTACCAGCGTTTGAAGGGTATTATTATTGATGTAAAGCATACGGCTTCATTTTATCGTATCGTAAGTCACTAGCCAAATACACCCAAGTGTTCGGACCAGTACGATACGAAGGTCAGGAGGAACTTCGGGTTGAAAATGTGTTAGAAGTATTTTTACTAGTCATAGTTAGTCCGAATGTCTTGTGAAGAACTTGTGAGTCCAAGCTTTTGCGATTATATTCAATTATATGGTGAAATAGAAGGATTTGATTTGGTCTTGGTATAGCGAATATTCGATGCACTCACATCACTGATCAAAGTGTCTAATTCCTAATTAACTGAATTTCTACGTCGCGGTCGTGAATGTGATTTAACCCCAAAATTAGCTCATTGTGTCTGTATGTAGTACAGATAACCAGGACCAGAAACATTAGGTAGGCACAGCATACAGCATAACACAACAGGTAACATTTGTGATTCAGAAGCAAAATACAAAAATTAAGCCTCTCGGCTAGTGAACCCTGATACTATTTACTATATGGCCCAAGAATCAGTATTGTTGCCTAGCCTGGCTAGCTCAGTTGGTAGTGCTCAGTGGAAGAGCTACTTTCTGGGTGACATGGGTTCGATTCCCAAAGGG
>JAQFXY010000928.1:0-14890 GCA_034693865.1 Ceratophysella sigillata | reverse complement strand
AGCGTACTACTGGGAGAGGCTTGGAAAAATCTTCAACCGCCAGAAAAAGAACTATATTCGAAATGTGCTAAAGACCGAGCCGAAGAGCAAAAGAAGATGCATCCAGATTGCTGGAAACGAAAGAGATCCCCATCGACAACTTTATAAGACTAGGTCTTTAGACGTAATAAATCAGTTATTGTATTTCCTGTAAACACAACGTAGGGTCATGAGCATCAGTAGTAGGTCTAACCGATCAACAGCTAGACAATTTGTTCTCCACAAGTGTTGACAGTCTATTCATTTATTTTTATTTATTAGATAAAATCAAAATTCAGCAAAATCAATCTATTTGTTCTTTTTTAGTGTAATACTAACTTTAGTGTAGCTACTTTAGTAATAGCATTTTTTCTTTGGTAATTCTCTACTTGTGTACTACGTGCCCGTGGGCTTGTCGCATAAAATATAGTTTTGCAAGAAATGAGAAAAATCAAACAATTTATGATACCTGATACTGACAATCCCACGTAAACATAAAAGATGCCCTAAAATATAGTTTGTAAATCTTTTGTGATACTTATAGCAGAGGGTTACGTGCCTTGTGCAAAAATTCACAAAGAAAGTCACTCAATTTACCTTGTAACAGTGAGACAATCCTATTTTTGAAATTGAATCAATCACAAGAATTAAGATATTTATAAAATTGGAACGAATTCTACAAAACTTCAGCCATATATTTTACGTCTATGGTTAAGGAAATTGTGTGTATACTGAATTTGGAACAAGTCTTTCGCAATTTTGTAGAGACAAATCTTATAAAATTCTAAAAACTATTTTGTGCACAATGGATCTAATTAAGTGTGGCTTACATCACTTGTACCACTTACAATTATGTGTGTTTCGTGTAGTTGGCTACAAATGACCTAATTAATCCTCAACCTTTTTCCTACTAATTTCAAATAATTAACTCACCTGCGGGAGACTCTGAAACTCAAGCCAAATGAAATGCACATACTTTTACTGCTACAAATAGATCTCACAGTTCAAGAAGAGTTGTGGAGATTGAGAGGTCATTCAAGGTCAACTGCTAAGTTTAAACTTTAGAGTGAAAAGTGTGATGTATTGCGTGTGTGACAATCAGTTGTGTGAACAGGGAAGAAGGGTTGGACGACGAACAACGGGAAGGCAAGTCTTTCGAGTGGATAATATAAGTTACTGTATGTTTAGAATTATTTTGTGATTGCGATTGGTCTTATTTTTGAAACAATCAAAGTAAGACGACAAGGGCGTTTAGTTACATATTTTATAAGGAAATCGAGATGGTCGATCTCAAATCCCAAAAAAAGAATTTCGTCAAAACAAAAATGTCTTTCATGGAAATAGAGTTTAAAAAAGATGTAAACTATTTAATTTAATAAGAAATTATTTAATTTATGTTTTTTTATTTTTTCTTGCTAAGTTGTAAATTCATTGTAATCAAATGTGTAGCTTTCCCTTAATACAAAGACTCTAATTAGCTATTCTATGTAATACATCTATGTACCATGTGCGTTTGATGGAGACAATACTAATGCTAGGTGACGTTGGCGTTCGCTGATTTCGCGGTTGCTAAGAACAGTCCATGTTCATACTGCCATGTCGATGTCAGTAGACAACAATACAAGTTTATTGAATTCGCTCTAATGATAAATACTGGCTAATGAAAATTAGTCCAAGCCATCCGTTGTGAAATCAAACGCGAGACGTCAATCTTGTATACAAAGCTGCCGAGTACTAAGCAAGCTTGATATTTGTTAAAATATACTTTATTTTGTGTTTATCGTAAAAGGCTTGCCTCTGCATTAGGCGAGGGTAGCTTCAGTAGTTTGTTTTAAGGTTCGACTAATAATGCTTAATATGTGGTGAAACCAATTCCCGGATACTGTATATTCTAATACATATAAACTGAAATAGAACGGTTTTTCTGTATGAACTTAATGATGAATGACCCAGTTATAGGTTGTAAATTGTTTCCTGTGCGTTAAACTATCATTATTTATCTACAATCTTTGGTAACTACTTGTGTTCTTTGCTGGGCTAAACTTTTAATAGTTACTAAAATTGGAAGTACAAGTTGTCAATAGTGTAATAAAGTCGCGACAAGAAATATTAGTAATGTACTTAAAACCTCTTTGTGTTGATCCTCTAAGTCTCCCTTCACTGCTGTCGAGACGTAAAAAACTAGTTAAGGGTTTACAAATGGTTTTTGTTGGTTTGAAAAGGCGTTAACTTCTGATGTAGTGCCGATGATTATTAAGTTTTAATAAAAAGACTCACTTGTTACATTTAGCAGTTTCATTTTTTTTATTGCACCAACTTGTATTTTGACTATAATTGTTCGTCTGACTCACGCAGCTCAACAGGGTTATTATTGACTCTTCAGCTCGTTTGCATACAAATAATAGGACTTCATATCAGTATGGACATTGAGGAGACAGAAATTAAGAATAACATTTTTGTGTGGATTTTATGGCACGGAAGTATGGCGCCATGACTAATAAGTGCGTTCCCAAATGGAGCTTATCAAGCAAGTCTTTTTTTTCCCATTTCGAATCACTTCCTTACGCTATAAACTATAAACTACGCAGACACCCGTGGAACCTATGGAACTACATAATATATTTTTGTTCATTTCAGATCAACGTGGCGCACAGAATAATTAAATATCTATTACAGGTACTCGGCCATATACGCACTGCATAGTAAATCTTTGAGATTTTTCTTTTGAGAAAATTAGAGAGACTTAATGAAATTAGATTCATAATTTTTGATTTGGGATAAGACTACGAGGCAGCGTTCCAGGAGACATGGATCCAAGGGAGAACTACGAGCACGGGGAATTATTGCATCCAATTTAGTTGTCACCATTTTCCGTGATATCACGAGACTCATGTGGAGGTGGGAGTTTTTCCCAGGATGGCTCTGTTCCCCAAATCTCACGTGCATACTCGGCAATCGTTCGGTCACTTGAAAACTTTCCAGAGGAAGCGATATTATGAACGGCCATCTTCGTCCACAGCTCTTGATCCTGAAAATATTTTGTTTTTATTTTAGACATTTTGGAACAAAATCGTGAAGGATTCAAATTATTTTCATTGCATTAGCTCACCAAGTAAACCTCATTAACCCTATCTTGACATTTGATGTAGTCATCAAAGTCAGCCAATGAGTAGAACCGATCCCATTTGAGCAGAATATCGATGAGATGATGGAACTCATCTGGTTTCTGAGGAAGGAAGAATCCGCTGCGAATTTGATCCAAACATTGCTTCAATTCCGGATTACGGTTGTAGTATTTACTAGCATCAGTTCCTGATTTCTTCATCACTTCAACTTCGTCCACCTTCATTCCAAAAATGAAAATATTCTCCTCTCCCATCTCCTCCATCATTTCAATATTCGCTCCGTCCAATGTCCCAATTGTCAGGGCTCCGTTCAACTAAAGGGAACTCACTAATTAGAATGATTGTTCTTCTTAAAGCAAACTGTATAAAACAGAGCAAAACTTACCATGAATTTCATGTTTCCTGTTCCAGACGCCTCTGTTCCAGCAGTAGAGATTTGCTGACTTAAGTCACAGGCAGGAATAACCTTCTCTGCCAGAGTGACACGGTAATTTTCCAAATAAACTACTTTGAGGCGATCCTCCACGACGGGGTCGTTGTTGACAATGTTTGCCACGGCACAAATAAGCTTAATAATTTGTTTGGCAGTGTGATAACCCGGAGCAGCCTTGCCTCCAATCATCACGGTTCTGGGAACAAATGTTCCTTTTGGATTCCGCTTAATTCTGTTGTACATGGTGATAATGTGGAGACAGTTGAGGAGTTGACGCTTGTATTCGTGGATACGTTTCACCTAAAATTACCGAAAATACCAAAAATAACGAATTCATACAAGCTGCTGACTGACCGCACGTCGTAGCAAATTCAACTTTTAAACCGCTTACATGAATATCGAACATTGAAGCAGGGTTAATGTTGATTCCGTATTCCTTTTGAAGATACGCAGCCAACTTCATCTTATTTTCCTGCTTCACAGTTTGAATATTTCTAAGGAAACTGGGATCCTTGTCGAACTTCTTCAGCTGTGCGAGTTGATCCAAATGCACGATCCATTCTTCACCAATTTTCTAAACAAGCAACCGTATTTAATTAAATAAGCACAGACCAAATCGTGAAGGAGAATATATTTAGAAGCTTATTATTTCATTACATCGGCGACAACATCAGACAGGCTTGGATTGCACAAGAGAAGCCAACGACGTGGGGTGATTCCATTTGTCTTGTTCTGAAACTTCTCTGGCATCATCTCGTAAAAGTCTTTGAAACTGTAATAACCGAAGAGAGAGAAGATTGGCGATTAGCGTCAACAAACTTTTATCAGAAATACAAATATGGAATTGCACAATAGCTCAATGCGTGTTTGCAATGTCCAACTAACGGAAGAGTAATAAGTATAAATATGACGACAGAGTGGTACATGCTAATCTTACATGTCCGTCTTGATAATTTCTGAATGAAGAGCAGCAACTCCATTCACAGCGTGCGAGCCCACAATTGACAGGAAGGCCATGTTCACACGCTTCTCTCCATCTTCTTCCACGAGTGACATGCGCTTCATGCGATCAAGGTCTCCTGGCCACCGCTTTTCAACAGCCTAATTTCAACAGCGAATAAATGAATTACATCTTATTAGTAAGGTAAGGTGTCCATAAACGTATGAAAATACTTACTTGCAAATGAAGAAAATTGATTTTGTAAATAATATCCAAATGTCTTGGAAGAATATTTTGGAGTAGCGAAGTTGGCCAACGTTCCAGGGCCTCAGGTAGGACAGTATGATTAGTGTAGGCGCAGGTCTTGATAGTAATCTCCCATGCCTTTTCCCATGTCAGACCTTCAACATCAATTAGAAGTCGGAGCAATTCGGGGATTGCCAATGAAGGATGAGTGTCATTCAACTGAATAGCAACTTTGGCAGAAAACTGGTCAAAAGTTGTTCTCAGGAGCTGACGACTTCCGAACTTGGAAGACTTGTAACGACGCACAATATCCTGAAATAGCAGTTACAATTTATAGAAGAATCTTTATTGTTAAATTGAGGCTATGCGTAGCTCGGGATGGAGCTTACTTGAAGTGATGCCGAGCACAAGAAGTACTCTTGTTTCAAACGAAGTTCTTTTCCTTCGAAGAAGTTGTCATTGGGGTACAGAACACGTGAAATGTTCTCAGCCAAATTACGATCGAGCACAGCTTGAATGTAGTCCCCGTCATTGACTGGAAGTTACAATAATTCATAATTCAATACACTGCATTGTGCGGAAGGATTAAATTATTTAATTCAATATTCAATCTTACAAAACTTCAAATCAAATCCGATAGGAGACTTTGCCGACCATAGACGAAGAGTATTAACAACATTATTTCCATATCCTGGAATAGGATTGTCGTATGGCATAGCAAGAACAGTCTGAAATGGACATACAGAAATTACAAATCTGATTAGAGATTTCCGGAATCCTCAAGGTAGACCTTTTCAACTATATACACACACCTGACTATCGACCCATTTCTTAGAATCTCCTGGCCCGTCTTCAACACGACCATAGAAGTTTACTGGAAGCAAGTACTCGGGACGTGCCTTTTCCCAAGGACATCCGAACCGAAGCCAATCGTCGGGTTCTTCCAATTGCTCACCATTCTTAATTCGTTGAGCAAAGATACCATACTCGTATCGGATTCCGTAGCCATAGGCCGCAAGGCCAAGGGTTGCCATCGAATCCAGAAAACAAGCCGCGAGACGACCTAAACCTCCATTTCCCAGTCCAGCATCTTCCTCCATCTCTTCAAGCTCTTCGATGTCGAGGCCCATCTATGAAAAATAATAATAATAAACTGTGAGTTCTGGTAAAGCATTTCGTTAACATGAATTCGGAGCTGTTCAGCTTCCAAGTGCTTCTGTATCTTTCGTATTTTAGCAAGCCTACCTGGTACATGGCTTCATCACAAGCAGACTGAATACCCACATTGATCATAGTATTCTGCAGAGAGCGTCCCATGTAGAACTCCAAGGATAAGTAATAAACTCTCTGGAAAACAACAAATAATCAAAAATCATAAACATGCTAGAAATTGTGGACGTGGACATGATAATTATACGGATCCGAACTACTCAAATTGCATGTCCCAACTATTCATCCTGCATCATGGAATGGGAATGGGCTTTATGCAAATCAGCTACTGTTATCGCTATCGACTAGGACTAAAGCATATAAGCTGGGAGTCATGATTGGAAACTGGAACATTAAGCCACAGGATGGGGGAATAGGCATATCTCGACCGCATGTAAGCAAGGAATGACGCATACCTGTCAAATTGAAAATTATCTCCACTCCCTGCAAGCATGCATGCATAAGTTAGAACATAACTATGCAAAGAAAAGTTGCTTCTAGCACAAAAAAGCTTTACTTACAAGGATGCGTAAATTGAAATAATCGTTACGAGAATAATTTGCAAGTGAAAAGCGCACTAATATGCGTAAGTACTTACTGCATGCATTGTTAATTACAAAAATTCCTGTTTATTTAAATATTCATTTCCTTACCTTTGGGTCCTTTTCGTACCAGTTCTGCTGAGTTCGAATCCAGCGTGAGGTCAAATGATCCTTGACCGTATGAGCCAATGCAAAGTAGTAGTCCCGCGGTGTGGCTACATTTCGGTCCTGTAAGGAAAATACATATATTACCATATCTCACCTCAAATACATTTTATCTTCGAAAAAGCGAATATTTGAGATATTTTTGGAAACAGTGCTACTCACAGGAAGTGTCACTAATCTTAAGCATTTTATTAAATTGTGGAAAAGAGTTTAAAATTGACCGTACCTTGACCAGGGTGTAATGCACATGTCGATTGAATGTTTTCTTAATGTTTGACACATTTTCGACTTGAGCAATCCCACGGACGGAGATTTGCTTCCTTTTCTCGAAATCTGATTTATCTACAGACATGATGAACTGCAAGAGGTGACTTCGCAAATGAAAGTGAAATCCGTCTCCACGTCTGTCTGGCTCCTCACTGGAAATTAACTAACACGCGTAACCTACAAAAAAACAAGACTAGTATGTAGTAAGTATTACTTAATCCTTCAACTTGATCTCTCTCTGTGAACGTGTATGTCATATAAATCGGGTCTGTATTTATGCATGCATGCATGTATTATACATACATGCATCAGTTTATTGGAACTTACGAGTACGACGAATAGAAATCCGATTATAGCGAACAGCCCAGCCAGCAGCAGCCTCCTTCTAACTAAAGACTTCAAGGCCTTTGTCGACAAGACACGACGACGATGAAATAGGTGTGTTCAACTCAGCTCAGACGCAGATATACAGCACAGACAGACACAAGACCCATAAGACCAACAACCACGCCACGACTCAAGCACGACACTACCATGTACATGTAAATGTAATGTAATATTTTGTACAATGATTAATACGCCTGACGCCTGAAAATCTCGTTACTTTTTTGATTTAGCGGCTAGCCTCTATTATGACCGGAAACCGAAAATAAAATATTGGGTTGGAACATTAACAATAATACCAAGTCCCGTTAATGTATGCCAGTATTGTTCCGAATTTTACTACGTGGCACATTCATGCTCTCTGTTCACACTGGACTTTGAACCTTTGCTCCGTCCATTGAGCTTTTCAGCTCCTAGAATTGTATAATAAGTACAGAAGGCTACCCAAGCCTAGCATGTGATAGTCATACTGATACGGGGAAAGAAAGGCTGCTGGGGCTCGGCACCAGCAGTTGCTGAAGACTTCCGACCCGAAGGAGTTCCGAATACGTTTCAAGAAGGCAGTAAGCACGGACAAAATACAAATTAGCTCGGTGAGCTCTATTGTGTTAAAGTCAATTTTTCAGAAGCTAGGAATGCTAAAACTAATAAAAGCCGGAAGTGCAAGTCTTTTAGGAGCATGTTTCTATCTCTATCTTGCATTGCCCATGTGTTTAGGAAATGCTAAATCACAAAAAAAATCTATAATAATTCTAGCTTTTACCAAATTGCTCGACCTTCATGAATTATGAATAATTACGATATGTTTAAGTTCAGGCAGGATATTAGATACATCAGCACAGCACAGTAACTGTAACATTCACAATTCGCATGGACCAAAGAGGAATATTTGCCGAGCAAGCGCCGAGCCTGCTTTCCTCCTGCCTGGTAACAAAACTGGAGGACAAGTCAACCGAGTTTCGTTTAGAATTCAGAACACTTCCGAACTTCCGACCGAGCAAGGTGTGTGTGTGGGACGGTTCCGTTTCGCTCTACTGAATGAGCCTGAAACAGTAGTGTTGGTATAGCTACACATACATATATGTATACCTACATATGTAGGTAGATGCCTGACAACTATTTTTAAACATTGCTTCTTACCTATGTACATATAATGACTATTGTATTTGGTATAACTTGCGGAAGACGGAATATGCAATGCACAACCGCATAATACATATAGGTAGAAAGATACTGCAAACATTGCTCAAGCACAAAAGCTACAATGATAAATTAATCTAGCGTGGTTCCGTGTATGTAATACGAATTAGCGACTGTGCTTAATGAGATGAAACTACAATAAAAGAGGGCGGGGTAGCTTAGGGCGCATCTCCATGAATGACCTTTTGTCTCTTCAAACAAAATATACTTATGATCAACTATTCATTACAAATATACTCATCTCATCGTAATCCTCTGCGAATAGCTATATTTCTGCGTCTCAGGCGGATGTAGCTCAATAGTCAGTAGCTCAAATACATAGCTTATCTCGCTCACATGCGTATGGGGGATGAACAAGGTGCATGCTCAATGCCTAATCATAATAAATTAATATATTACAATAAAATATAAAACAGCGTATAGCGGTTTTATTAATGAAAAGCCAACAAATGGGCGCAGAATAGATTTCAACATTCAAACAATTTTTTTCACTCTTAATTTTATTGTTTTAAATAGTATCCAGATGATTACGTGGTAGCCAAGAATTGAGTTGATACATATAAGCCTAATTGAAGGGTTTAGAAGTACATAAATAAAGATATGGAATCGTAACTAAGAATGGTATGCCTATTCACCTTCAGATTTTATGAATATTCCATTTATACTAGAATTCACTGTACAGAAATAACTGAGGGCGAAGCGGACACCAGCTAACTATTACGAAATACTTATACAACTTCTAGAGGTGTAATTTTTAAGTGCTAATCCTAAAAGTACTCCTTGAAATATTTAATTTGAGTATCAACAAAGGAAAATCTTACGTCCCAGATTTACTACTGAAAAGCTTGTAATTACTAATCACTAATGTGAAGTGTTTCCATACTTTCACCTGAGTCTCGCCAACACCATACGCTATGCATAATGAGAGCTCTGCTGCATATTATAATGTAATGTCTATGCATTATATCAAGATTAACTATGTTTCGACAATTACAAACAGTATTTTCCCGTATTTATCGCACAGATAGCATAATTATCAATCCTTATGCTCTACACATACTTCTTTTCAAATCACCAAAGAAGCTTAACTCTTTAAACTAGCGTATTTTGAGATAAACACAAACAGCATGAATTTGTTCATATCCTTCCTTCTATCACATTCACATTAGAATACAGCAGCATCTGCAAATAATTAATAAACTTCTGTTTTCACTTTCGATCTCATCACAACATGAAGAGAGGCTTCCTTTTGGACGTTGAATGCGTTTTTTAGTAGAACGTTCTTAATTATTGGTTTTAGGCTCCGATTTATCAGCTGTAGCGCAAAGCGCGAAAGTTTTTCTAGATTCTTGTCTTAAAGCTGTAGCTATAGCTGGATTTTAGAGTAAATAGTTAAATCGAAACGTAATCCCAAGACTACATTAACATTAATGCAGGTATTGAACTATCATTTCTAAGGTTGTATATTACAATAATCCGTACGATTTAAGAGTAGGTAGAAACTCTTCCATAACTCTTCATAATTAATTCAGGAGAACACATCCACACTTCACACATCTTAATTTTAAAAAGTGTGCTGAAGCGGAAAGACAGTTAGTACACGTTACACTGTTGATTTTATTTTGCATAGCAATCTTAACCAATAGTTAATTTGAACTGTGAGTGGCAAGTAACCACATTTTCGACACGTTTTTTCAACACTAACAAAACAATTTTTGGTCTTCGTTTGGCTTCCGCTTCATGAAAAGTAATTTCATATCTTTCTGAATAATTTTGGTAAGATCAATGTTTCACAATAATAAGTTTTGAAAAAAGTAAAGGATTAGAGATTAATTAGAGTTAGATACAGTATCTAAATGCTGATAATTTGGATTGTTTGAATGAACAGTGTAAATATAATTTTGTTTTGTTGGATGTTTTGTTGTTTTACTGAGCTTTTTCTTTCTTCCCGAATGGGAGAGCAGCTGTCACCCTAGATTCACATCACAATAAATCAGCATGAGTTAAGTACTTAAAAAAAGCACAGGTTCTAAACGTCTGCTCTCATTTTTCTCTTCCACAACACGAACCCATGAAGGTGAATAATGTAGTGAAAATAACCTTTACTCCACAAAGTATTCACTTTGCGAACTTAAATAATTCAGAGGAAGAGAGTTTGAAATTGAGTTGACGTAGACGAAGTTCGTGGGAAACTATAGAAGTAAAACATAGGCACTTACTTGGAACTGATCTCTAAATACTTAGCATGCGCCAAATCCAAATACTGGTCGATGACATTCTTGTTGGACTCGTAGACTTTGGGCAGACCAAAGAGGGCAACCAAAGCTGTAATAAAAACAATTAAATCAACTATTACTAAAACTGCATAAATAAATCTCAAACTTGACATGACGAAATACACAATAAATGATCTCTTCCACTAATGAGGTTAATCGACTTTTATCTATTAATATTTCGCTTCTTCTTACCGAGGATGACGAGAGTAAGTCCGTTGAAGCAAGAGCCCAGGTAAGTGAGAAAGTACAAAAATGCTCCAAACTTTGCAGAATCTACGAGATCTTCGACCAGGAACAAACGACGGAGTTGGATGACACTTTTGTTCAAGTGGCTGATGATAGCACTACAAACTTCTTGAGCTTTGTCCCCTTCGAGAGCCAAATCCAAGTCCAAGTATTGTCTACAGAATAACACACGCAAATCGATTATAGTAAAGCTTGTTAAGCATCAAGTACCTGAACTAAGTGTACAATATTTAATATAGGTTACTTGAAAGGATGCCCATCTTGAGTTTTTTGAACAGCTTGGAGAATATTCTTGTAGACTCGGAAAGCAAATGTGCCAGTGAGAACAGCCAGGGAAGTATAGGCAACCACACTAATGAAGGAGAGGAAGGTCAATGCGAGCAAGATGACAAAGGCTGAGCCAAAGACGATTCCAGATTTTTTTGGGTCTCTCCAGTACACCAACTCGCTCACTAAAAAGTTAAAAATGTAAACATTTAGTAAATTCAATTTTGAATTGTCTTAAACACCTTTAGCTAACGATAGCGACGGTAAATATTCTCTGGTTTCATTATTAACGCAATCATAAGTACCGACAGCTGGAAGTCAAGTCTTCGAATATAGCGAGAATATGTACATATAATATTAGTGGTAAAAGAGCCGATAGCATTGAGCATTGCTCCGTTCAGCTGTTAAGCTAGCTCCTTCAATTTAATATAACTGAATACTAATAACCATCTCTACTTGAAGAAGTCTAGTAATGCCTAATAGTTTAAAAATACAAAGAAATGAAATTCTACCAGGTCCATCGTCGGGCAGCGGCTCAGTTGAGTCCACTGAGTTGGAATTGACACGGTTCTTGCGACCCATATGGAACTGAGGACTTGGGCGAAGAAGCCAAGAAACAAGCTCACTCTCTTTCACACTAATGATCACACCGTTTACTGCCGAAGCACGGCAATTGATACTCCGAAAACGGTAACCCTAGGGTGAGTGAAATTGAAAATGGGGAAATACAATGGATGAAACTAAGTTAACCCCTGGTTTTCATCGCCATGAACTAAAAAAGTAGTGCATGAAGTAACACGAGAAATGAGAAATGTTAAAAGTCCAAAGATTAGGGGATTACTATAAAAATGAGATAGGATCCGTATTACACGTACAGAGAGTACATTGAGCTAAATCTCAACAAACTCAGAGTCAGGGGAAACTAGACAGATGATACAGGAGAGAAACCACGTACTAAGGCACATTATTGCAGTTTGCTGCATGTGATGTGAAGATGATGGTTTACTTTTTTCTGAACATGTCTGAGACCAAGACCCACGCAAAAAGTAATGTGGAAAAAATGATGGGCTTGATTATCCATCCACGTATATGTGAGTATCAAAGTATGACACAACATTGCCAAACTCAGCATTATTACGTTAAAGGCTTCAAACATAGCCTGAGTCTGAGTCGGTGTGGCAAGTGGCAACCACAAGCGTTTTCATACAGCCTCAGGCCTCCGGTGCCAAACCTTTAACGCCTCGTCAACATTTGCAACCTCGTCACTTGTTCCGTCCCCGTGGACAAGGACTTGTAATTTGTTCATTGTTTAAGTTAAGTTATTAATTGAGTAGCAGCTAGCAACCAAGTTCAACGTTGTTTCACTGAAAGAGAAGACTCGCAAATAAAATCCAATTAAAAATGAATTTCCTACCTTTGGATTTTCCTATGGTAAATGTATGTTTAGATGCGATGTAGGTAGCGATTTTTTCGTCAATTAACGTTGGTAACTCGTATAACTAATGTTATACGATACCATCCTTCCAGCTACATGTTTTCTCAGTATCGAGTATCAGTATCGAGTCTCATGCTACGAGCTCATGTAATTCCATTTGGAGCCTGAACCTAACGACATTATAAATGAGCACATGGTCAAAGATCCGATTTAAACTTCTACGGTTAGTATGTTTGTTGCAACTATCTGAAATTATGTAGTTCAAATTTTTTGTACGAGATCAAGTCAATATTCATAGTCATGATTCAACGATTCGTCACACGTTAACTTTCACTGGCTCTTGCTGTCCTCTGATCCACAGCTACAAGTATCGTTGATCTATTTTGGTTTCAGTTTTTAGTTTTTAAATAATTTAATTCAGACTTCTGAAATATTGTATGGACATGGACAGCGACAACTAATTTTAATTTTTAATACCATTTTACAAACCATTACCATACCCACCATTCGTTCTATCTGGAATTATTTATGTAAAGAACAGCATTTATCATCATGAGAACATGCACGAGGAACATGTTCAGAACGACCTTGCATACCTAAACATAGACATGGAGTCACATAGCTAACTAAACCACTTCAGCTAGCTTAGGACGACAACGTGCAGTTGATAGTGAAATCATAGATCAAGGATTTAAAAAGAGGGCTTTCTATATCTGCACGCTATGAAACTCTGGGAGTGGGTAACATCAAGCATAGTTCGATGCAAGACTGCAGCTCCTAAATCTAAAATTATTCCAACCTTTGTCTCTTGTGAGCTTGGAGTTTATAAGATCTGGCTCTAGGTTTTCTGCGGCACGATAGTAGACAAGGAAGCCTGGCAATAGCATCTGAAATACAGACATGACATACACTCGACATTTGGCAAAAGCACCAATCTCGATCCCGACCGGGTTTAGAGTCTTCAAATAAGAATAGTAGACAGTAGAAATGCTGTATAATGAAACATGTTCGAAACTTGAAATGTCACGAGAATGAAATCAGAGGAGAAGGAGAGGGTGAATTATTTTAGTGGATTGTTACTTTCCCCAGTATTCTTACAATATGCGTACCTATTCAAATTCAAATATGTTAATGATTAATCGACAAGGTAAGGATTACAGATACTTTGCATTCAGAAACAACTTGTGCTCAAGAAATGTACGGTTATTGCTAGGTATTAAAATGCAAAGAAACTATTCACTGCTGGTGTGATAACCTATGAACGAACGCGATCCCGGAGGCAGCGTAAAAATACGTCTAATGAGTTCGATATTACACTAAGTTCATTTGGCATTTTTTATTCTCACCCTAGAGATTTCAACGAGCAGCAATAATCTTTAATGCTCCATAACGATAACATGGCGATTGTATAACAACCTATACAAAGTTCACATCACTTACTCTTACTTACTGCCCAGCCCATGGCCACCCACCGAAATAAAACGCTAACTTCAGTAATGCAAGAAATTGTCAATGTTCATGGTTCTCTTCAACGCGAACACATCTCATGCTCATACCTATGTCAGTTGTGTTAAACACATGGGTATACGATCGTGCCGTGCATGCATTCGAGAATATTGTAAATGGACCGGAAATTAACTACAAAGGGAAATGGAAAAACATGCAGCTTGCTTTTAGAACACTTGGTTTTTTAAAGGATTTATGTGAAACGAAAAGAGCTTCCGCAACACTAAGTTAGTTATATTTTAGGGTTATGTTAAATGTAATAGCAGCAATGTAGTATCTAGTTTCATTTTATACCTTCCATCTATTTCTTTATGATATAATTGACTTCAGAATTAAATGAGAACAAGAATTAAAAAAGCAGGATACAGGGAAAATTTAGAAAGTCAGACTTGGAATATCTTACCATCCTCCCGAGAAAATTCCATGTTGAAGCCTCTTGAATATATTCAACTATATTTGAATAGTTACGTTTGGAAAGGAAGTATCTGCAATCCACGTAATCCCTTGATACTATTTGAAACTTTAAATTAAGAGAACATTCTAATTTCTTCCGAGCCTCTGCCTCGTTGGACGAACGGGAATGAATGAGATCAGCTAAATTTTGAAACTTCAGAGTAAAATTCTGGCACAC
>JAQFXY010000927.1:0-14899 GCA_034693865.1 Ceratophysella sigillata | reverse complement strand
CCCCCCTCACGGCTGCGCTTTTTTCAAACGTGTATTGTATATAAACTGGAGAAGAAAGAAAGGCCGAACGCGGCTAATGGTGGAGAACGGAAGCTATAGTAAGTGGTGTTACGGGAAGCCCACAAGCGCAGTAAAGAAATGGTATTAACCCACCTATCCATTTGAAAGTTACAATAGCTTCGAAGCATATTTTTTTTTAATTTGGCCACAAAATTAAATTAAATCGTAAAATGTTCGAAACAAATAGATTTTTTTAACTGCCAGAAGTGTAGATACATTTCTCTAGGTGTTCAGGTGTGCACTATCTACGTTAACTGTCACTCCCTTCTGGTCCCGAGCTGCCGAAGGCAGGTTTTTTTCAACTGTGCTATACCTCCTCCAAAGTACCAATCTCATGGTGTGAAGCAGTGATAGTGCCGCTCTACAAGAAAGGTGACAGCAACGTGACCTCGAACTACCGGTCGATCTCTTCGCTCAACACTATATTGAAACTATTCACATCCATCCATACTCAACAACAGACTGAATACTTGGATTAAGGTAAAAAAAAAAGCTTCCACAATACCAAGCCGGGTTCCAGAAAGGCAGGAGTTGCCTTGACCACATCTTCACATTGAATGCGCTAATCCAACTGCAGATACTAAGAAAGAGAAAAGTATGCGTCTGCTTCAATGACTTATCCCAAGCCTTCGACACGCCACCCAAATCACAACTTACTCTGGAATGTGCTGCTTTCAATTTGTGCATCTCGAAGATGTGCTTCAGGGTGAATCAGCTAGTCCGTCTATTTTCAACCTTTTAATGCAGGGCATTGTGGAAAAACTGCAGAAAACCTTCGAAGACGGAATACGCATTACGCATTGGCAAGAATACGCATTGGCAAGCTAATGGTAGGCATACTCATGTATGCCGATGATATGGCAATAGTAGCGCCTTCTAAGTAAACCCTTCAACTTAAGATCGACATAGCAGCCAAGCTTCACGCACAGCGCGGGCTGGTGGTGAATATGTCGAAAACTAAAGTAGTTGTGTTCAGAAAATGCTCACCACTGTCAGCTGACACAATCTTTACTTGGGGCAATATTCCAATTCAGATTGTGAAAAGCTACACATACCTAGGAGTTTTGTTTAACTAGAATGGAAGGTTTGACCGGCTAGCACAGACTTCCGATCGAAGGGCCTTGCGGCTCAAGGAGCTATCTCAAGATAACTCAAGTTAGTACAAGTCTCTTAAATCAGCCCTTATGTATGTATTAATTAGCAGCCTGGCACCTAGTGCTCACACCGCTCCGGTTCTTGGACAGAACGGAACCGAAAGCAATGTAATCTTTGCTATCGGAGAATAACCAAAAACCAGCCGAGAACCTCGAGAACGTAACGGAAAACGGAAGCGAGCCGCGGATCGTCGAACTTTAGAACATCTGCAATCTGCAATTGAAGAAGTATTGCCTCATGATGTTAAAAGGACGTTTATTCGTAACTCAAAATGTTGAAAAGTAATCGATTGTTGTAATTCAATTAGCAGAAACTAAAATAGATTCCGAATCTTCTAATCTTTTGACGGATAAGTGTACGATGTAGCATGTAGTAGTCTAATCTACTATACATAGATTACATTAATATAACGGATTAGGGTAATCAGCCACCACGATTACAGCAATCACGATTCTTACAGGACCAGTCGGTTACCATACAATAGAGATGGAGCCACTCGCACGGCAGTTCTCGGTTACATGTTTCGGCAATAGTTGTCGAACCTGACTCTAGTCGTTGTAGCTACAATATAGCCTACGTCTCATCTAATACAAACCGCTGTAGGTGTGTAACAGCGCCGCGCCACGGTGTTCGGTTCGCTTCTACTCGTGGAAAAGAACAAAACGGAAAAATGGCGGAACTGAACCAAAAGTGAACCTGGTTGGGACACTGGACTTACTCGATCTAGGAATTCCTGCCCTTGGTCCGCGTGACGCGGAAAGCCGTCGAGCAGAAACCCTCGTGAGGTGTGGACCGCAGTGACCATTTCCTTGAGTATGACGGCGAGGAGGAGTCTGCGCGGCACGAAGCCCTCCGTCTCGGTCACATCTTTGGCCGTGCTGTCGTCTCCGCCTTTCTCGGGAACCCAGTCGCCATGCGTGATCGTGCGGTAGAGCAGGACGTTCACGTCGATGTGCGTGAAGCCGTAGTGGCGGGCGAGCCGCATGCAGATGGACGACTTGCCCGCACCCGGGCAGCCAATCACCCAGAAGATCGGACACCGGCTCTTCCGCAAAAGATCTACACCTCGCATCAGATGCTGCTCCTGGAATTGAGAAGGAAATCCAGGAAATAGGAAACGGATCACATATTTGAACTTGGAGATATCCTTTTTCGTAGTGTTACTGTCCATTTATTGCTAGGTCAGGATTCCCTAATAAGTAAGTACTTAATGCAAATGTAAAGCACTTACGGCATTCAGCTCCCTAGACGCGGAAGGTCCCATCACTAAATAATGTGGCTGTTTAGATCGCTAACTATGTTCCAAGTATGTTTAATTTTGAGTTAGTAGATTGATATGTTACAAAAAGCCGAAATCGGGCAGTCTTGCACTTTCCAGAGTCAACCAGAAGCTCAAGAGAAATGAGAGAGCGTGAAAACCTTTCATTTGTTTATTTAGTTTAGAGTCTCCACAGGACTCTATAACTTGTTGCCATGACGACTGGACCCAAATCTGTCCCACACTAAGTTTTATATCAGTATACTCTGTCGCTCAGTATAATCTGTCCTGATTTCAATTTCGGTAAACAACTCGTACTTCAAGGTTGAATATAAAATTTATCATAGCTACTTGCACGAAGGAATTATTGAACCTAAGCATGTTCGTCTTCATGTGTGTGTGTATAACAAATTCATGGGCTTCGGAATACTTGCTTGTACCTTTGTTTGAAATTCGGTCAATTGACCCACCCAGTAGCTTATTCTAAGTTCCGTGCTTGGTCCTGATTCATGAACTGCTAGTAATTATTTTATGTGACTGGAAAGTTCCTAGTCAAGCTGCTTTGCAATGTTTAACCACAATGGCTGGCCAACTCGCTGATAGCATTTCTGTGATTTTTCACGTTTTAATATTACCAGTGCAATTACCACACGAAAGACGAAACAATCAAAGTTTACTGTATATCATTATCATCAACACTCGAATTTATTGGCATGGCCGTAGCCCAATCAAGTGTTTAAAACATTTAAATCTTCCTGTTTAGTTTAACATAGCATACAGTGCTTATACTGAATAATAGAAGATTTCAAATCCTCTAAGAGCATTGGAAATAAATAAATGAAATGAAATGGCTTACAGTTATATTGATTTATATTTATTGACATAATTCGTAGTCTGTACAACTCAACAAAACTACTACTGAATAGTATGACGTAATTGGGTTCAACTGCAGTGCTGGTTTCCAGGTTATAATCAGTCGTAAAACCAATCTGTTTGTCGATTTCTACGCCGGCTATTGTTTTTGCAAGTCTGATTGCACATTGCTACTTGTAGCCTCTCCGCTGCTCTAATCAGAAACGAATGAATGGATGAGTCGCTGAACGAGTTAACGTGACAATAGATGAGCTCAATCAAATCTTTGGATTTGGATACTGCTATTTCCTAATTGCGCTGGAGACTGGAATACTCACCTGGTCTCCCAGGCAGGAAGTAAACGCTACATATAAAGAGAGAGTGACAGGCTAGATCGGTTTACGTTTCACACCTAACCTTATCATTCCGTAATGCAATTACTGCATACATACGTAGATACTTATGGATGATGACGAGCAGCCATAATCTGAAATCATATTGAAGCCGTTTCCGTGGTTTTCCTGTTCCGTCAACTTAAGCTGCTATTGTGGCTCCAGTTCTGGCCCAAAGTCGTCTGAAAATAAATAGCACACGACTGACTGTATTTCAAATCGAAATAGATTGGAGGCATTGTCCGTGCCGGACACGGCTCAAACCACCATAGATTCACACACGTATATTAGAATTAGTATAAATACGATAAACAACGTCTTCTGTTTAAAGGTATTTCATTTTTGCATTAGGTCTCGTGCATAATTTACCATTTCAATCCTAATTTAAATACACCAACATTGCACGAGGACTATTCGCAATTATTTGACAATTCGTGCTTGTCAACCCTGGTTTGTTCTGCGTGCTAGAATGACAACTTTCGCTTCAATTAAGCTAGTGCTACTTGTGGTGTTCGGTATGAGCAACTATTGGACGTGCTGGAATGAAGTTTCGGCAGCAAGTCACAGGAGAAGTTATAATGGAATCGGAAACGAATTGGTGAGAACTAGTCCAGGATTTGAAAATATATTTACTTTTACAAAGAGCACTTTTGCTAAGAGAATTATTCGTTTTTAAAAATTTTCAAATCTACTTGTAAATCTAATTTTCAATCTACAAAACTGTCCAAAGCACGTTGGAATGCAGGATAGGAAGCTGATATTACTGACCCCAGTGAATTCGGGCAATGACTTTCCTTACGTTCAATTAGTCATCGCTACATCCGTAGACTGGTACTGATATAAAACTGGGGCTCTCGAGTTCTTTGAAATATGAGTGACTAGTCCACTCCTTGTTGTATCTGAACAATGGCAACATTTCCTGATTTTTATTTATCAGAATTTCTACCAGAATGATAATGCGGTTCTCGACATATTGGACAATAGCCTTGAAGTGGAAGTCCAGAGCGAGCAAGAGCAAGGTATGCTAAAAGCTCAAACAAAGAATAATTATGATCTCACTAGCCTAAATGATATTCACAACGAGTTGGCCAGTCTGGAACATTCTGGCACAAATAATCCAACGGCACTGTGGTGTTGACCTTTTTGATCTTTATATGTTTTGTCGATCTTTGCATTTTAGCGACATGTCCCCAGCCGAAGTCCCCAAGGGAGTTTCGAAAAATGAGCAATCAAATCCAGCATCGGGCGCAAGAGACACTCGGCTGTGAACCAAGGGATCAGATCATGAATTTACCAAATGACGATCCTAGAGCCGATGTAGGGTTTGTCCTTCAATCTAACATTAACTCATATTCTTTAAATAACTTTTGCACCTTTAGGACTTTATTTTAAATTGTTCAAACTAGTTGGTTCCATCTGTGGCTTTAGTCAAGCGCTGTGACGGTTATTGCTATGGACAAACGAATCGATGTAAACCTGTGTCTGAGAGCATAACGCTAAGAAAAGTTATCGTAAGAATTTCCAAATTTCTCGAGACATTTTATCTGAATTTAGTTAACATTGGTTAACATGCAAATATTTAATTCCTTTGGTTTGAATATCGTAATAGGTACTGAAGATATTGAGACATCAGGAGCCACATTGCGAAATTCTGCATGAAGTTGAAATAGAAGAACACGGAGAGTGCCAATGTGAACGAATGTATTTTGAATGATTTGCGAACGAGTGGAATGCAATATTACGGAGTTGCTCACAGAGAGTCGGCCAGCTCTTCAGATGACGAATGTTGAACCACATTTGCCATATTTACGTGCACCGATCAACTGTCTTCCTAGTCTTCACGTTGTACTTACACAATTATGCTATGTTACTTATACTTAATCATGTACTACACGACACACTACAAACCTTCTGAAGTAAACCCAAATCTCATGCCTGCCTGGTACTCTTAATTATGATGTGCATATCCACTTTAATAAAAATAATTAGCTTTGGATCTGGTGACTTGGACACATTAAGTTTTTGCTGGAAGGAATGCTTAGGCAATCAGAAATGCAGGCTGAGGCTGAGAGACATTATTGCTGAGACAAAGAATTGGAATCTGAACCCTTTGTGTGATAAGAAGAACATTAAGGCTGGCTTAAACCAGACAGACAGAGAGTCATGTTACATTTCATCCAAAAGCGGAGTTTAGTTTGATGGACTTCAGATTAACTATTTACCAAATGTACTTTGTACCCTGCATTCATCTCCTCTTCCTCTGCTCAAGAACAACGCAAGTATTTCTCCGACCAAGCCTTCAGTTCCATTTTGAATCCCGATTCCATTCCAATCCAAATCATTATCCTTATTGATAGACCTTCATCACAACCAAGTATGCAGCCTGGATATTCAGGGGATTCAGCGGAAGTAAGTTTACATTGCTAAATTCCTATAAGCCTCAATTTGAATGCCAACTTATCTTGATTAGTATTGACAGAAACGTTGCTTAGTATTGAGTGGCTTGTTTGGTAAAGTTTTTCGTTTTCAATCTAGATCCGGATCTGGCTTACATCCCATCGGGGATCGGTAATTAGTCGGATATAATCCATAACCGTATAGACTATTCAAATGATATATTTGGAGTGATAACAAAATTTTGAAGGCAGAGATAGATAAATCTATTACTACATATAATAGTGATTAGGCATGGCATGACAGAGTTTTGCAGATTTGACGTATTTGATAGCTAATAATATGGTAAGTGTACTTTGAAATTTAATTAAGATGAAATTGAGATAGAGAATTGCGAAGTGGCAGAATTGTTTTAACTCATTAAATCAGTACAGGTCCAAATAGAAATTAGAAATTCTTTCGTGTTGAGCTGATGAGCAATCTCCTTTGCTTCTAATTTAGGATCAAGCAGTTGCGGAGACGACGCCACTGGCTTACCGAATGCGTTCTCGAAAGCCTGGCTTTCGTACATCCAAAGAACTTGATATTCGAATTTATGTGGCAGAAGAAGAGGAGAACGCCAATGTCCTGCTGGTATCCTAAATTAAATTAATTAATATGAAAATTAGACCGAATATGCGCAGTTCCAGCAAAGTAGTTCCTTGTTGAGAAATTCTCCGGAGGAAACTTTTTAACGCTTATACTTGGTTATACATATTGTACTGTTTCGCCAATTAGGTTAAATACTTTGTGCATTGTGTTCCCTATACAACAATTGGTACGGATTTGCCTTTCGCTTTTCAACTACTAAATAAATTACAAGGTTTGTTGATATGCCGTACAAGGTTAGTCCATGCACTTTCTGACGTATTCTATTTTGAAGAGTTTTTCCTCAGCCAGCAAAACGTAAACAATTTTGTTGGGTTTTATGGGGAAGCTTACTATACAAAATATTTTCATTTTCCATGCCATTAATAAGTCGAATTGAGTTATGTTGTCATTGGACTGGATACGAATGTTCAATTGTCATTTTTAAAAAAAATGTCCTGGTATTAGACTGTCCTTAACCTTGTGCCAAGCAAGCCTACTACTCATCCAACGTCAGTTGCGCTCCGTCAGTTGCGCCCCGTCAGTTGCTCCCCGTCAGTTGCGCCCCGTCACCGGAAGATTCCTTATGTTCAGTTTGCTATTGGTGTGGCCGCTATTGTACCGTCGTAAATGGTGATATTAAATTAATTAGGTTAGGTTAGGTTTCGGAAACACGCAGAAGATTCCTTATGTTCAGTTTTCTATGACTGGGGCGCAACTGACGGGGGGCAACTGACGGGGCGCAACTGACGTAGGAATCCTACTACTGGTTGTCAGGAAACCTTGGGCAAGGGACTATGTAATAGATAGGTACTGAATTCATGTATTGGAATTTACAGGTGGATTCGGATTCGGATTCGAAAGCAAACGTTCCAACGGTGGAACTACACAGGGCGGCTGAGGCAGCTGTTCCTCAACGCCAAAACCCAATTACCAATCCACTGGCTCTCTTCATTCTGGCTCGCTTGACGAAAATTAAGAACCTGTTAAATTCAGATAACTTGACCATCCAGCTCGGAACTCTCTGTTGCCTCATCTACGCAACTGTCTTGCTCTGTTATCTCATTTACATTATTCTCTGCTAGTGCCTGCCAGTAACTCACCTTAGTAAGCACCAAATCTGTCACTTCAAATTTAAATTCATAAGCAGTTCGTAAACCAGTTGAATCCTAAATATTACCATTCCAGCTCTAATTACTGTATTTAATTGTAGGTACATTGAATATTTTATATTACCTACTCCAGCTCGTTTCACCCAATTAGCAAAAGTGGCATCATGAATCAATTATGTTATACGCTAGTTGAAACGTGTAATAACTATTTTATTAAAAATTGTATGAGTAATATTTTTCAATTTGGACCGGTACTATGGGATTCGGTATTTGTTCGGTCATTTTAGCAGATTCTGGAAAGTGTGCAGTTTTGGAACACCTTGCCTAAGGATAAGGATTGGTCAATTTGTTTGGATGTTGGACCTGACGGTTTTCTATTGGGTTTCAAATAATGTATTTTTAATTACTTACTTATGAATAGAAAATGTATTTGGCTTAGAATTTAGTAGATTTAAATACGTTCGTTTGGTGTCAAACAATTTGGAAATCAGCGTCTGCTGCTGCTCATCTAATTTAATATTGTGGTACAACAGGTAACTTTGTTTTACATGATTCTGTATGTTGAAATTACTAAATGGACACTTGAATAAACTTTATTGAAATGAAACGAAATTAGCATTAGATGAAGTTACGAAGGCCTCTTTCTTATTCTAGTATAAAGCTTTTCAAATAAAAATTCTAAAAAAACCTTCAAGGTTACCCAAACAGGTACATAGAATGAGTTGGCATTTGGCATATCTACATAGATTCTGGAAAGAGGAAATTAGGCCACTAGAGGGCTGTGTTGTTTTCAAACCCTAACCTCAGAAATTAATCGAACACTACATCACATCGAATGCACTTGTAAGAAACAACGTATCCCTCATTTTAGAAGGCCATATTGTTGCAAGACTAATTTTCGCCAGGACCAGTTGTTGGTGCCCAATTATCGCTGAAGGATGTATTGTCCTGGAGTCTGCTTCTGAAATCGGCGACTGACGCCCCAAGTAGATGCTGAATAGTTTGCAACAGAATTTTCATAAGTAGATAAATAGAGTGCATTTGAACACGAGTTTTTTTTTACATTTTATATTTGCAATTCGTGATTTAGTTGTATTTTAGTTTAGGATTTAGTTGTAGTTGTAGTATTTGGGAATAATAAATTATGGAAGACATAGGAACTTCAAATTACAAATCCATTCCACGCTACTCGTGTGTTTCATTGTACTTTGGCTTGGAGTCTGCTGGTTGACGGTATTCTACTAGCACATGTCGACATCGAAATCTCTTTGGCGTTCCTTCCCGAGTTCAACGATAATAGAATCTCTCTTGATGGCAGCTGCGAAATTCACAGAAAAGAACGGATTTATTGAAGCTGGTGGCTCGATAAGTATAGACAGATAGATGTGAGCAAGATAATTCAAGTGGTTGATTTCTTACATGCATTCGTTGGCGGACCATGTGTACTTGTAGTAATCTGGGGGCATCCAGTATGGTCGTGTGGCTTTAACACTCTTGTTCTCACACTTCTTCTTATTCATTGGCTGAAACAAAGTTACCATAAAAATCAATGGAATCACCAAGCACGACAATTCTCAAAAATCATTCGGCGTAAGCTTTTTTTTTTTTTAACTTTCTGCAAAAAGATTTTCAAACTTTGTAGTGAGCTTACCTGAGATTGGACGCATTGCAGGCTGTAAGCTCCACAGAAGCAGGCAATATGATCCTCCACCTCGACCGTAATCACTACGGAGTCCGGACCGTCAGCGGTTTTATTGATTTTCAGCTTTTGGACCTGTTTTATTCCCAATCCCATTGAATTATACATAATACAGTGACAATTCGCTGTCAAATACTGTAGATTGACAATATCTTACCGTCACGTTTCGTTTTTGAATACCGGCATGCGTTGGTAGGCAGCGTTTCTCCGTAGTATTCGGATTCGAGTCACAAGAACCGCTGCATCTGTCCACTGCCGCTACGCTTGGACGAAGCTGGATTGAGAATAGGAGGAATTAGGCAAAAATAGAGTGCTTTCCCAAGCGAGGTGGAACAGGGAAGCCTTACCAGAAAGTTCTCTGGATCATGATTCAAATGATACATGTACGTTTTGGGCTCACAACAGGGAGCCGAATGTCGCCCATCCACACTACGACTTTGAATCGAAGCTTGTACAAGGCACGGTCGGTATGACATACCTTCCTTCTCAGAACTGCCTCTGGGAAGCGCATATTCGTGCCCTTGCTTGGTGTGACTCTGCCTGGGCGGGTAGCCCTACAAAGACAGAAATTGAATACATGCAAATGTTAATAATTGTTGAACACAATATAGTTGGGCATTGGGCATACCCGGTGCACACTAGCCGATGACAGTGTAAGCACGAGGCTAAGGCAATAAACTAGGGATGTTTTCAACATTGTTTGGTTGTTATACAGCTTCAATTGAGACTGAATTAGTGTTAGGGTTAATATGGTTCGAGAACAGCTTAATGCCTATGTCGGTTCGAGACTAAAGGTTTGGACTATTAAGTTGGACTCTAAATAAGGAGCCCTTATCCATGAGATGTGGTAACAATGACGCATAATGCGGATAATCGACCTACTACTGGATTAGAAACTGCGATTTGAACTGTTTTCAGAAGCGAATCTAAGGTGCTTCAAAGGATAAATCATTATCAAAGCAACAAACTATGGGGATTTCTTGTTTTAAATGTCCCTTGCTACGTGTCCCAATCCCAAGTGTTGCTACCTTATCCAGAGCTAGCCAGAACGAATGTGTAAGGAAGTTCACTGGTAATTAAATGCGGGATACAGCATTGGCAATTGGCATATTACCAGTACAGTACTCTGCTATTTGAGCACCACGGTATAAGGAACACAAAAGTTTACATAGGAAAATCAGATATCTTACCCGGAATTCTGTGCACTAGTCCGTGTGTTAATGTAATCTTCAAAACCTCGTAGTCTAGAACTCATAGAATTATCGGTGTTATTATTATGTAACCTGTTCATTGTGCCTAAGCGGTCGGAATCCACTTTCCTCATTTATTCCAAGTATGCGTAAAAAACCCGTAGGGACTGTTGTGGTGTGTGGCGAGTGTTGAATTAATATGTAGATATAGGTAAGTTATAATATCATGATTAGCTCTTTACTTGGAACGAATTGGGATATCTTCTCTAATTTGCAGTACCTACGTTGCTTTCCCGATTTCGGATACATTTCTCTAACTTTTAGCCAAACGCTGTGTATACAAACTGAAACAAGAGCAAACTATAGGAATATTTTAGTCAACGGCTGATATCGTATAGCTTTTGACGTATTTATTTTATTTACGCATTTGTATTTGGTATTTACGTATAACTTATTATTGAACTACAAATTTTTTTCTGTCCATGCGTAGAATATAGGAATAATCTGTACAGCAAGAGGTGGTACGAGCGCAGCGGAAATGAAATATGAACTTATAGATACTATGTAGAATTATGACGAACATGGTCGAGCAGCTCTTCTGACATATTTTCAGGCTTCCGAACATTTGAGAGAAATACAGCAAGAGCGGTTCACAAGATTTCTCAGTATGTCCATTTTTAGCATTACGGTCTATCTAGAGCTGGTTTCGGGACGGGACGGGATTCATCATATCCCGACCCGTCCAGGTCCGGGATGGAAAAACCTCCCGCGGGATAAAATAATCTACTCTTTATTTTGGAGTTTCCGTCACTCCGTCACTCTGTCCGGATGTCCGCCTATAACTCTGCACTGGGTAAGGGTACAGGTGAGCTTGATAGCTTAAAATGTTCGTCTCGGTTAGGGTAACCAAACGAAGTATTGGTGACCCCAATCTGGTGACCCTGTGACCCAAAAACCCCAAAAATAGTGCCTTTTTAGCTAATTTTTGCTAATTTTGCAACAGAATCGGCAATCTATGCAAAATAAAAACTTAAAAAGAACTAATACTGTGATTAGCTACTAAGCTAAGCCGCTTTAACCCAAGTTCAAAGACAAAGGTCAAATTTTGACCCAAAATTTTTATTTGATTTTGTTGTACCCTAATGTATAAAATAAATGATGAGCATTTTTAAGCAAATATTTGACTATTTGTTTGACTATAAGTAGGGGTCAGCGGGCTAAAATGACCCTACGTCAGTGCCGAAAGGTCAAAATGGGCAAACATGAATAAGTAAAAGATGAGGATAAGGATACACGGGTATTATGGGATTTTGGCAGGGAAAGGAAACACGGGTTAAATAAATTCATATGCATTACGGGACTCGGAAGTGGAAAGTATACACGGGTTAGTTAAATTCACGGGTATTCCGGGATTTTGAACGGGAAAGTATACACGGGTATTACGGGATTTTGGAAAGGGAAAGGATACACGGATATTACGGGATTTTGGAGGGGAAGGACACACGGGTATTACGGGATTTCGGAAAGGAAAGGATACACGGATATTACGGGATTTTGGAGGGGAAGGATACACGGGTAGTACGGGATTTTGGAGGGGAAAGGATACACGGGTAGTACGGGATTTTGGAAGGGAAAGGGTACACGGGTATTAGGGGATTTTGGAGGGGAAATGATACACGGGTTAGTTAAAGTCACGGGTACTACGGGGTTTTGTAGGGGAAATGATGGGTTAGTAAAATTCACGGGTATTACGGGGATAAATTCAAGTTTTTGAAGGTGAGCCTAAGTTTGACTTTTGGCATTTTACTTAATTTCCTGTCCGTAGGACATGGTCGAGCAGCTTTAGCTAGTTATAATAATATTGAGCGAATTCCGGAACTTAAAAAACACATTTTCTGATAGAGCCAAGAGTTTTTCAAGTTAAAATTTACCTGTTTACTTTAACCAACATTTTAGGATGAGACATTCTTTTTAAAAAAACGTTCAAATGGACGCAAGTTCCGGATAAGGCTAGAAAATCTCTGGCCATTTAAGATGCATCAGTAAATTCATATTGGTGAATCTAAAAAACACACTTTCAGAATACACAGTTCTGTGTTATAATGGCCTAAGAAAATCAAACGTATTAAAGTGTTTCCCACCACCCTAAGTATATGCATATATTTCAAACCCAAAGGTTGAAGTGTTTTCTGTCTTTTCACATCGCACATATGACTTCTGAAAGTTTAAAAACGCTCAATTTTGTAAGTTTCGGGATATCCCGGCGGGACGGGATACGGTACTGCATGAACATCATCCCGTCCCGCCGCGTATCCAGTCCCGAACAGTTCGAGCCAAAAATCATCCATCCCGTCCTGAAACCAGCACTATTCGATTCGCTGTGAGTTTGGATGGGCCACATGAAAAACTCGCTACTAAGCAAGCGCAGCAGATAATTACGTTCAAACATCTGCAAATATTCCCCAAAAATACAATACCTACGTAGAGTTTACTCCAATTCATGGAACATCTCTAATGAACGGGAGCCAATCCTGATCCTTTCCAATCAATAAAATTTTTAATAAAAATTCGAATATTCAAAACGTGTGGAGTGGAGAGTAAATATATAATTTATTTTTCATCTCCAGGTTTGAATGGTCTGAAAAGTGTAATTCTGATCGCAATCATTTGTATAGCATAGAACGTGTAAAGCTAAGTATTTATTATGGTGCGATCGGGTTTTGATTTCTTCGTAAGCAACTGGGATGTACAGTACATATATGATGATATTTAATCTGGAGTAATAGCCTGGACGTGCTGAATTAAATGACGTCCTTCTAAAGAGCTAATGGAGCCTCCATTTCATCTACGCGTCATTGTTGGCTGGAGGATGTTGACTTGAGACAAACAATGACTAGTATACGAACAAGGAAAACAGCAAAATCGGGCTATTGTATATTGCACTATCCTCATTTTCAGAATGCAGTGTATCAATCATTCGTTCGTTATGTGTCAAAATTATTAGTAATCCCAAAAAAATACTACTCCTCTTGTCTCAATTCCGACACAAAAGCTTCAAAAATGTACTTTTCTTGCTAATGCGCTCAAAAATCTTCTCATGCGTATTTGCTGACGAAATCTGACTGAACAGTTAAAATACTTACGTATACAATGAAACGCTAAAGAATTGTCTTCAAAAGTCGCCCATATCAACTCCATAAAAGCCCTGCTTTTCGCTTTTGGCAATAGTTTACTAAGTGTTGTGTTGCATTGGTCCTGGAAATTATAAACGCGTTCTTGAATTCGAGTCCGAAATATGTTAATATTTGTATTATCGTACAATACTTAGAAGGTACTTATGGTTATGCATGCAAAATGCAGCAAGTGGAACAGAATTGAATGTTTCCTTTCTACTTGGTTCAATTCCAAGTACACCGGCACTATGTTAGAATAGAATGCACATCCGTCTTCGCTTTTAGTGCCTAAAACTAAGCTAAATGCAGATTCACAGCATTAATTTGTGCTTCCCCGAAATTCATGTGCATATTTAAGTGGGATCATCACGGAATGTCATTGATTGATCAACCGTTTACGTTCCTGATAGTTCTATGTATGAGGCAGCATATTTCCCAAAGTTAACTGATTGTTATTGCAATTTCGGGATTTAATTTATTAAAATATGATAATATCGATGAATGGACGTTGTTCCAGTTTTAGCTTAAATATATTATTATTGATAAAAGGATGATTCACCGTATCTCATTCCCATAAAGCCCTTAAATACAAATAGACGGAAAATAATTGACAGCTTCTACAGATAGTCCGCTATTCAACAGCCGAAGATACATAATTGGCAGCGCAAAATTAAGTTCATTGCAATACTTGTCTAGTTAATTGCTAAAATCTTGGTTTAAACTTTGTCAAAATTCAAATTAGACAAGGAATGTTTAATTGTTTCAAAGTGTAGGGTGCCCAAGCTGCCGCAGTTGTGAACATTTCGCCCAGTTGCACGTTTTGTACTACCCACATATTATTACTATTATACTGACTGACTCACAACGAATTGGCCAGTGAAAGTAAGTCTGCGTTTACATGTCAAATAGCCAGAGCTGGGCAAGATACATGTATCTTCTAGATACTGTATCTTAAGATACGTATCTTCAAGACCAAAAGTATCTGTA
>JAQFXY010000926.1:0-14908 GCA_034693865.1 Ceratophysella sigillata | reverse complement strand
GCAGAGAGGCTTGGGCCCAGGAAATGTCGTCTATGGAGGAGTTGGTGATTGACTGAAGAGAAGCCCGCATGACACCACCGAATTCTGAGAGTAATTTTGGGAACTTCCATGTTGGAACACAGCGAAGGAGATACACCATCTTTGGCAATCATGGGATCGGTCGTCCGTCTGTCCGTCACGCTTGTTACGTTTAGTTATCAGCTGCATTTATAAAAACGATTAGTTGGCAGCGTTCGTGAAGGAGCAATAAATTACAGCCACGCCCTGTGATTTCCCACCACCACAATATACGAGACAATGTGGCAACCCGTCTTGCCACATTACACACCACACAATGTGTCCTTCGGATGCTATCAACCTAAATTAGGCATGTTTGTGCCGAGCCACTGTGGCTGACTTTAACCACAACACCTGCTACGAACAATTCTTGTCAACGCTGTAGTTTTCATCAGCAGCATCTGCAGCGGGCCCGCCTGGTCTAAACATATAAAATCTATAAATCGAGTAATTGGCAGCGTTCGTGAAGCAGCAGGGAAGCAAACGCTGCAATGTAATTACGTTTAGCTCGCATTTTACATCCGAAGTGGCACAAACAAATTGCCAAATAAAACATTAAAAACGTTTAAGTTCATAACCCAATAATCCATTTTATACTAAACTCTGCGTTAGTTTGTAGGCAATATTACCCGCATTTAGCATTTAAGTAAAAGGTGATAAGTCATGATAAGTTAAGTTAAGTTAATAAGTCGTGATAAGTCATGTGCTGTACACACATCTCACAATAATTATCATGTATTGTATATGTCAAGTGTGTTGTGGGCTCTTAGCTTGCTAACGGCATGGTTTGGAACATGCAGCTTCACTGCATGTCCCATGCCTTCTCGCCTACGCAGTAAGAACACTCAACACACACACTTCTATTCTGTAAGTCACTCTCTCAACAACCACTCAAATAAATCAGGCACATTTTGGAAAGTTAGTTGCTTTTGTATCAAGTCTCGGTTTATTGTGAGATCTTGGGTCAGGTCCACTGACCTATTCCCAATTGAAAGCTAGGTTCCATGTCATGGAGAGTCCGGCTCTTAACATATGTCACAAATATGACCAAGTGAAGCTCAGAATGACAACAGAACTGAAATGGCTACTTCCAGAATATGATCATAATATGATAATAAAGTGGAAATTTTTAAACTAGCATATGGTATGTTATATGGAGATTGTCCACCTTATTTCGTCAACTACGTTTACTTGTCGTCATATGTAACTAAAAATACTAGAAACAAAAACTATGCTCGAAATCTAACTAACCTCGAAAGTGTATTTGCATTTGCTAACGATAATCCTTATCCCATGTGTGCATTAGTTGGTAATGATGTCATTTCTCTTTGGATATAGTACAAATCCATAATTTTAAAAAGTCTGTGACGTTTTTGTGTAAGCAAGAGAAAGAATGTGTACCGCTTGAGGAAGATCATGTTTGTAATTATTCGTGTATTGGAGCAGTTGTCAACGATTATTGAATGATTGTTGTCCGTGCAATGTATTAAAATGTATGAAATGATGTGTGTGTAAAAACCTAATGCTGACCGAGGTCTAAAATCATGCAATTTTTCCATTGGACTGAAAACGTCGTCATTCGCATCAAGCTAGTGGAGGAACTACAACGTAAGTACGAGGCGATCCAGAATAAAGTTAAATTTACAGTATAAAGAGATTGTGTGAAGATGGTGCGGCTGCTTGAACCCAAGCTGACGTTGCAGTAATCTTTGAGGCAAAGGTTATGTAGGTCAAGAAGGCCCTGCGAGTCCTGCAGCGGACGTTGGAAGGCTCATCGTCTGGCTCAAATTCAGGCAGTTTTCACTCATCTGTCAAACTACCCAGAGTCAGTTTGCCTACATTCAGCTGTAAGGTAGAAGACTGGAATTCATTTAAAGACTTATTCGTCAGCGCTGTAGATTCCCACACATCTATCAGCGCAGCCCAGAAGCTGCAATGCTTAAAGGCAGAGGTCAAGGAAGAAGCAGAAAGGTTTGTTTGGCCTTTCCAGGTAACAGATAGTCATTAAAAGGAAGCCTGGGATATTCCTAAAAAATGGTATAGTAACGTGCGCAAAATTATTCAGTCAATTATGAAGCGGTTATTTGGTCAATAGTTTTAAAGCAGGAGTCAGCTTCAGCCTTTCAAGCTTTAGGAAACACTAAATTATAATGTGAAAGGTCATTAGCAGTGCTAAACTGACCATTGGAACCATGTTTAATTTTTTATCATTTCAGAAAGGATGGATTCAAAGTCAAGACGTCAGTGGGAGCTAACACTAAAAGAGACATCAACTCCAACGTTCGTGGAAATTGCGGAATTCATTGAACAGTACGTCAAAGGTTTGCAGGCAATTGCATCATCAAAACCTAAGCAAATATCAGATGCCGTTGAAGTCTCATCACGGATGACAAATGTGTAGCATGCAGTGGATCACATCCCCTATACTTATGTCCAAAGTTCAAGACAATTAGCCTAGAAGAGCGAGAGAGAATAGTGCGGACGAGTTTCCTTTGATACCTGTCCTGTCTTGTGTCAGGACATTCTTTCAGTTCATCAAATCAACAAGAAGTCATGTTCAGATCGTCATCACAGTCTTTTGCACAAGTGAAGAACGGCATTCAACTCCAAGGTCGAGTCAAAGTCAAGGGAGTTCAAGCAAACAAGAATCGACGGCTTCAAAAAACCAGCACAGGGTTGCAAATTTCAGGTAATAACGAGACTTTAATTCTTTTGTCGACACACTGGTTACAGTCGTAGACCAGTCTGGGAAGGAAATGGTGTGTCGTGCGTTACTTAGATGGATGTTCGCAAGCAACGTTCATCACGGATCATTGTGCCCTGGAACGGAAGCGGAAGAAGGCTCACGTCACAGTGACGGAGATGTCTTCTACGTCAGTCGGTGTAGCTCGATCTAAGGTAAGGTTAGTCCTTCATTCATGCATATCATCAGATAGCGTAAATGCAGAGGCACACATTCTTTTGAAGGTCATGGGAGTTCAATCTAAGCGTCCATGTAATTACGCTCAGACAGACTCGTGATACGAGTGGTATGTGTATAGTAAAATTAGAATTTATTGATAAGCAAGTTATCCTTGGTAAGTCCAGAGACATAGCTGTGCGATGGCTTATGCAGGTTGAACGTAGGTTGGAGTCTAAACCTGAGTTCAAGGCTCAGTTTAATGATTTCATGACGGAATATTTGGCGTTAGGTGACATGGAAAGTATTAAACCCGAATCTCCTTTATTGTCTAATTGTTACTATTTGCCTCACAATTTTGTTCTCAACTTAGCATATCTACAAAAGTTCCTTGTAGTCTTTTACGGAAGCTAAGACAACGTCTGGCCTAGCTCTCAACGATACTCTAATGGTACGACATCAGCTCCAGGATACTCCCTTCACGAATCTTATTCGCTTCAAATGCCATTCAATCGCCATGAAAGCGGACATAGAGAAAATGTACCGCTAGTTCAAGGCCAACCCCGCTGACTACGATTGTCAACGAATCGTATGGCGTGAGTCTTCAGATAAGGTTAGGTTAGAAGGTTAGAAGAATCAAACTGTCAACTTTGACTCCAACAGCGAAGTCAAAGCTCCCGGTGTCCGTTGGAACACAGGTACCGACAATTTCACATTCGAAGTTTGTTGTTTTAAGGTACCTGCCAGAGTCACAATGCGCAACCTCTCGTCTGATCTGGCCAAAGTATTCGACCCTTTTGGATGATTGGCTCCAGAGACTATTGAGTCTAAAATCCTACTACAGTCTGCTTCCAAAAAAGCGTATTCGGCTGCTGTGTATGTTAGGTGTCAAAAGAGTGACCAAATAATCACGGTGAGACTTGTCACTTCTAAGACAAAGGTGGCACTGATCAAGACCGTATCGATTCCCAGTCTTGAGCTCTGTGGTGCTCTCATCCTGTCAAAACTCATGGATTAGTTCAGAACAGCGTTGGACTACAAAGGTGAACTCTACGGCTGGACGGAATGTACAACAGTTCTTAAATTTATTGAAGTGTTTCCGAGATAATGGTAGACCTTTGTAGCAAATGGTGTTGCTGAAATTCAAGATTCTTTCTAATTGGAAGCATGTGGTCAGTGCCGAGAATCCTTCGGATTGCGCATCTAAAGGAATCTCAGCCGAAAAATTGGTAACGACTCGCCCTCTGACCTCTCGTCTTCAGGTACCGCACAATGACGTGTTGCCCTGCTTCACGCTGGTTCTTCTCGCTAGAGCCTTCGCCGATGTGCAAGGATGGGCGGAGAATGAATAACACAATAGACTGCTGACTGTTTGGAGAGTCTATGTTATTTATTGTACCAATAAATAGTGACCTAATGTATACTAGAAATGGCTAGCCTAGGGAATACGGAAGTAGGGAGCTTTCCGTAGAGAAGTCCGTCACCGACTTGTGTCTGTCACCAAGTAAATGGAGAAAGGGACGCTGTCCTGGAGGAAGGCGGAAGGCGTTGGTTCTCAGAGCAGGATGACGCGCTGAGGCTGGAGAAGGAAAGATCGGATGAGCACAGGTAGCAAGGCTCATGGGAATGTGGTGATTGGGGATGGTTAGGGGTTTGAGCTCGGGTAAGCTCAAATACACATAGCCTTGCAAACTGTAGCTTTGCATTGTGGTGGAACGGTCCTGAGTTGCTCTCTCGTTTCCAACTCACCCTTTCGAGTTCTACACCAAGATTGTGGAATCTGAAGAGAAGCAAGTACCTGTTCTCTGTAATCATACAATCGTCAACTCTTTATTTATGAATCTTTTGGATAAGTACTCAATTTTGAGGAGGCTGCTGCGACTAACAGCATGCATTATTCGTTTCGTACACAACTGTAGAAAACTTTATCCTCGTAAAAAAGTATTCTTTAGGTTTTTGGATTAAGCAGGTGCATCGTAGCAAAGGAACCGGCGGAGCTGAAAGCCTCACGTCTTTAGTCGAGTAAGAGTCCTATACTCAATTTGAATCCATGCATCGAAGCAGACGGGCCTGCTTTTGGCAGGCGCCTCCAGAAGGCAATGTTGACAGAATACTACAAGCATCAAATCATTTTGCCACACAACAGCACTCTGACATAAATCATCATTAGTCCTTATCATGTCAATCACCTGCACGCCAGTTTCCAGCTTCTATAGGCTACAATGCAGCAGAAATTCTGGATAATTCGGGCTCGTGACACTATTCAACAGTTCGTACGAAAATGCATTGTATGCAAGAAGAGGCGTTGTAAAACAGCTCAGCGCCTGACGGAAAGCCTGCCTTCCCCAAGTGTAAATCCTTTACATACAGGAGTGGATTATGCGGGACCATTCCTCACCAGAATCATGAAAGGTCAAACTAATAAGACTAAGAAGTCGTATGTGTATGTTTTGTTTGTTTTTCTACTAAAGCAGTTCACTTGGAGGCAGTCGGTTACCTGACGAGTGCGACGTTCATTGCAGCTTTCAAGAGGTTTGCGTCCAGGAGAAGAGTACCATGTCTCATGTACAGTGACTGTGACACGAACTTCGTTGGAGCTGACAAAGAGATGGCAACATGCTCGAACAGTAGCATGCAGCCATTGCCACTCATCATTCAGACCAAGGAACTACATGGTTATTTAATCCTCCAGCCGCTCCACAACAAGGTGTGCTCTGGGATGCACGTGTGAAATCAGTCAAATTTCACCAGAAACGTGTAGTTGGGTGTTGGGTCACATATCCTTAACCTAGATTGAGGCTTGCCTCAATTCAAGACCATTGTTTGGTATGGCCAAAGCTTGTAGATGGCGTACTCACGCACACCTAGAAAGTTATCTCACTTGGGAAGAAAGGTGATCCCTCCAACGGCATATTACAGATTGGAGTACAGATGGCGCATGCAGCTCACTATGCACCCGGTTATTCCATCTCATTGCTTGAACTCACATTTCACATTATGACGTTAGAGTATTTCAGCATTTCGGCTTTGTTGATACCAAAGGGATTCGAAACAGTATTGTTGATACAGTTATATTTATTGTTCATAGTACTCAGTATATGTTATTTTATTGCTTACTTTCTCTAAATAAAGTATTAACATGAGTAATAATAACATGAGGTAATTTTTGAATTGTAATTGCATGATAATGCTAGGTACATGGGCAAATTACTTCCGGTTCAAGAATTCGGAAAAAATTGGGAGCCTGACCATTTTTTTAAACTGAGCAAGGCATTAAATTGACCTCTAAGCCCTCTCCAAATGGTGCGTAGCTTCAGCGCACTACATGCGCAATAGAAATCTAATCACCTCCGGTTCAAAAATTCTGAACAATTGGAAACCTGGCCATCTTTTCAAGCTGAGCAAGGTTTGAATTGGCCTCTAAGGCGTATCTCTGAAGGGCGCGGAGCTATAGCGGGCCAAATTCACTATAAAAATAAAATAACCTCCGGTTCAAAAATTCTGGAAAATTGGAAACCTGACTATTTTTTTATACTGAGCAAGGATTAAAATGACCTCTAAGCCATATCTCTAAATGGCGCGTAGCTACAGCGCACCACATGCACAATGGAAATAAAATCACCTCTGGTTCAAAAATTCTGAAAAATTGGGAACCTGGCCATCTTTTCATGCTGAGCAAGGTTTAAATGGACATTTAAGCTCTATATCTTAAGAGCGCGGAGCTACGGCAAGCCAAGTGCGGTAACGGAATAAAATCACTTTCGGTTCTAAAATTCTGAAATACTTGGAACCTGACCATCTTTTCATGTTAAACAGGTCAGGTTTCCAATTCTTCAAAAAAAATATAGCCGGAGGTGATTTTTATTCCCATAGAGCGGTAACTCCCCGCTCTTTAGGGATAGGGCTTAGAAGTCAATTTAAACCTGGTCAGCATGAAAAAATGATCTGGTTCCCAATTTTTCAGAATTTTTTAACTGTAAGTGATTTAATCCTGAAGCGCGCTTGGCGAGCCGTAGCTCTGTGCCCTCAATAGATTGGGCTTAGAAGTCCATTTAAACTTTCTCAGCGTGAAAAGATGGTCAGATTCCCAATTTTTCAGAATTTTTGAACCGGAGGTGATTTATTCCTGTAGCGCGTTTAGCACGCCGTAGCTGCGCGCCCTTGAGAGACGCCCTCTACGAACACAACTCGTAATATGCCGTTTGTGGGTCTCTTCAATAGCCTGGCGGAGATACACAGTGCCGAGACATTTAGAACTGCGGAAACAGTACGCATTGAAGGACAGTGGTATGGCCTTTGTCCCAGCGGACTTTACAGCCCTGACTCCAGGACACGTCCTTCTTGGAAAAACCCCTAATTGCTGTTCCAGAAGCGGACTTGACACTTCCTAAAGTCAACCGACCATCACGTTGGCAGATGGACAGCAACTTACGCAGCATTTCTGGAAACGGAGGAGCTCAGAATACTTGTCGAGTCTCCAGCAGAGGTTCAAATGGACAGCCAAGAGGGACAACCTCGAGGTTGGAGACTTTGTGCTCGTGAAGACAACCAACGCCCTCAGATAAAGTGGAAATTGGGACGAGTAGTTCAATCATTCATCCATCCTGGCCAATATAAAATTGTTCGAGTAGTCTCTGTGAAGACTACCGTTGGAAAGTACAAGCGTCCAGTGGTCAAGCTTTGTCTATTAATGTCTACTGACTAAAGTTACGTGTACCGCACTTGGTCAATTGGGCGCCGTCAATTGGGTGCCGTTAGTTGGGAGCTAGTCAATTGGGCGCCGTCAATTAGGTGCCGTCAATTGGGTGCCGTCTATTTGGTGCCGTCAATTGAGCGCAGCCAAATTCTGGTTTAACTCGATGATATATATCTTAAGAAACATTTGGGCATATGGGATTGTTGTTGTAATAAATTCAATTTATACAGTTAATATTATATATGAAGCACAAGTAGTAAGTAGTATTTGGTAACAAATAATCGTGAAATTACACAAAATAGATAAAAGAAGGAATAATTTTTAATTTCTAATTCTAATATAACATAATCTTACTAGTCGTCTGAAAACGATTACAAAGTATTATTACAGGTTAAGTGTAATATTATGTGCTATGCCCCTTAGGAAGGCAGTGAGGGAGAGGTCATCAAATTCTTCACATAATGTGACAAGTCGTGATGCTAAGCCGTCATAATATGTCGTTTTCTGGCTGGTATGACCCATGAGTAGCTTCTCAATTCTTGATTCCGTCAGGGATTGTTGCTGTTTAATTTTGTCAATGAATGTAAAAATTGTAGGATGACTTGCACCGATCAGAGAACTTAGAGCTCCATTAAATCCTTTACATGCATTATTAGTTTCGCCGAGACCTTCAATGACCGTCTGATGGCTATTCCATAAAGGAATTGCGTTGAGTGGTTCTCGTCTTCTCTGAGATCTGCCTTGACCCACGGTTCCAAGCCATGTTGCTTCGTAGTATGCGAGAAACGGAGAGAGAAGATCTTCAATTTGAGTGAAAAATTGAGTTTCCAGTAAGGCATCGTATGCATCAATAACATTAGCTGGGGGAACAAATGATAACGCAGCAAGAAACTTTAAATTGAAGGCGAATACGCTATCTTCGGTGTATTTTGAGAGAATTTCTTTGTTTTTCTGGATAATTCTAAACAAACACTGTGAGTTGTGAAAGTAGCAGCCCCTCTGCCTCGAAGTAGGGAAGGAATCCGCAACTGCATTAATTGAAGCTCTTTCAAAGTCGCTCATTATTGAAGCTGGTGACAGATCTTCCTTCAAATTATTCAACGCGGCAAAGGCTCGATTGTATCTGCTTGTAAGTCTGTTCGGGGTTAAGATGCATACCAGTGGTAGGTAGCACCTCTGTACGAATTTGTCCTTGAATGACGAAGATTTGCTCAAATAGTGAAGGGCAACTCTTAAAAGTCCCGTCACAATACCAGTTTCTGCTCAGTTTCAAAGTATTTAGGTTGTTGGTGGTTGAAAATAGTAAAATTCGATCAACCGCAGCACCAGAATCGAACAGCAAAAATTCTTCCCCGTTTGCGAGCTGTGTAAGTTCCGCCGGAAGTGTGATTTCAGATCTGGTTTGTGGATTTTGACGAATGCCTTCAAATCGTAGTTGCCGTGTTTGCTGTGTTGTACGATTTAATAAATTAACATAAGGTAGTTGGCCAAGTACTGGTGGATTTGCCCCATCAATGCAGCGAGAAACAATGGATGCAGTTGTTTCAGTGGAAGTTTTTGCCAAGCTCTGGATTTTGGAAACGAGAAACTTGCTTCCGCTATATCCATTCTTCGCAGCATCCGGAACTCCGCATTCATGGGCATTAACCTTTAGTACATCTTCTCTTCGAGTATGCATCCGCCCATGACACTTTTTCCTGCTGTTTTCACACCTCCAGATCAACTTGTTATCGGCCACTGGTCGTTCTATGGTGTGGTGTATTTCATTTCCATATCTTTTTCGGTTTTAGCAGAAATTAGCTCCATTATCCTAAAAATATATTTACCGTAATTACTACTTTAAAACCGATCCTAGATATTGCTATAAAGTCATTCCATTGATCTATTAGATCTTAAATTAAAAATGCTTACCTTAAATCCAAATCCCGAGTTGAAAGTCAATAAAAACGATGCTAAAATATTGTATTTTATATTGTCTAAAATTAATTATATTGTCTAAAACTAAAATAACACCGAATTAATAAAATAAACTTTGGATATGCAGCACAACGCTGCAGTGAATCACACAATCTTTCAAGGAATAAAGCATAGTGGGAGGATTATTTAGACCAAAGTCCTCAGTTATAGGTAAAGCGGTCCTGGTAATAATTATAGTACTAGTAATGCTCTCAAATCAAAATTATACCTAGTTATAAATATATTGTGTATGTATTTTGTATGTATTGCTAAATATAAGCACATGAACATTATTTTACATTTGAAAAGGTAGCATGTACCTGGTACCGTAGTTCAATGGAAATTGGTGCACACATACTTATTAAAAGCCAATTCTTCACTAATACTTAATAGCCTAGTTAGCCTTAGTTGCAATTTGCAATATTGGAATTTTTGTTTGAAATGCTTTTTGAGCGACGCTGGTTGTGAAATATTTTCCTACGCGCCCAATTGACGGCACCCAATTGACGGCACCCAATTGACGGCGCCCAATTGACTCGCGCGCAACTGACGGCGCCCAATTGACTCCGCCCAATTGACCTAGAACCACGTGTACCATTTAATTAATTATGACAGTTCTCTCTTAAATCTTTTTCAAGTTTTATCTAATAATTTTGTGTATTTTTCATGATTTGTTACATGTTGGACGAATCACACTGTCGCTGGACGAGTTGGTGATTCAGTTGGCTCGCTGACTTGAAATCGACGCCTGCTGCATTCTGGTTGTAAGCTTTGGTTGAAAAAGAGTCAATCATGTGAGCAGGTGGAGGCGCAGACTGAAATAGGATCTAAACTGTTCTCCGCCAAAGGGGCCCGGGCTGAAAGACTGCTAAACAGTTCCCAAACCAAATTTAGAGTTCCAGTATGAATGTGTGAACCAAAAGCGAACATCGGTCTGCTAAGGACAGCAATTCGAGTAGGCCAGCGACACAAAAAACCGACGAAGCCAGCAAGTGTGTCAATCCTATATCAAGTAACAAATTTTCCCATTCACGTGTATTTTAGACCAGAAAGGTCTTAAATGTTTAAACTAGTATAACAACAGGATTTAAACCTGTATTACTAAGGTTTAACCCAGTGAAACCCTAAGGTTCAAACCAACGTAACACCAGGTTTTAAACCAGTGTAACAACATGGATTAAACCAGTGTAACACCAAGGTTCAAACCAGTGTAACACATGCTAACTTGCCCGAAAACTATTTATTTACAATTCCGTAATGTTGAGTTTGAAAAAATTGCAAATCATTAGAACTAGTAATTCAATACTTAGAATTCCATCCTAATAATGTTTATTAAAATTTTTTGATAGAGATGGCTTTAGAGATGAGTAGGAAGTGTAGATTCACTTCCTTAATTCAATTCACCAATCAGAATTCAAACTTTGTTTAGATGGAAGATTTAGATGAAGGATTAAAGTAACCTTACTGTACTACGACTACACTACAATACTACACTTCAAGAAAAACGAATACATGACAGACCTGCCATACAGACTATACCTGCAATAAACAACTTCTGTTTAATAAGCACTAACTTGAAATTCGTGTAATGTCAACTTGTACACAAAGCTGTTGCTAAAATATGAAAAGTATACAAAATACTACCTTTTTGCACAGCGGAATGGAAACAATTTCGAATACACTATAAAGCTCTTCTGCTGCACCAACTAGGTATCTTCTGTAAATCAAACAACGTACTAACTGGTGCGCTGTTTGATTACAAGAGAAAGAACTCCAATGTTGTAAGTGAGTTTTGGTCCACATAGGACTCCTTATATTAAAAAAGACTCTTATTTATTAGACATGCTTTTGTTGAAATATACGTCTGAATATAATAAATTAAATTGAGTTGTTGAACTCAATTCACAAAACTCTAAATCCCGAGTAAGCACTTAGGATGTCAAAACCAACAGAGTCTGCTTTTGAAAGAAGTCGTAGCCACTCAACGGGACGGGCCGTAGTACTTGGGTTTCTCTGAATCATGGGAATTATTTTGTACAAACACTTTTGGGCAGAACATGTTATTAAACCACAAGACTAATTTACTTGTAGCTTATGAACTGGGCCTAACAAAAAAACACTTGTGACAAAACTCATAATACAGCTTCTTTGTTTAACCAAATGTAGCCTTAAGCACTTCTACAAAGATTAAATATTTAAAGTTCAAGCTGGACTCGTCCAATATGACTTTAACAGTTGAAAAACTGCAAACAAACCTGTGTATAATAAAAAACCAGTATATTTTAACACACGTTTACGTCAGTTTGGGTGTATTTAAAGCGTGACAGACGGACGGACAGACGGTCGGACGGACGACCGGACCATCCCAGAAGACCTTTCTGGTCTAATAAACGGCTACAAACGACAGAAACAGGTAAAGCAGTGATCTAGAACACATAAGAAATACAATGAAGCTTGTATGGTTGAGAAACATTAAAAGAGCGTTCTTGAAAAACACGAAATAGCTAATGCAGTTGAGGTTGAAACCAGTGTAACACCAAGTTTACACCATTGTAACCCCAAGGCTTAAACCAATGTGACACCAAGGTTAACATCAGTGTAATACCAAAGTTTAAACTAGTATAAAAACAGGATTTAAACTTGTGTAACACAAAGATTTAAAATATTGTAATGTTATGTTAGTGTAACACCAAGGTTTAAACCAGTGTAGCACCAAGTTTACACCATTGTAACACCATGGTTTAAACCAGTGTAACACATGCTAACTAGCCCAAAAACAATTTACTTTAAATTCCATAATGTTGAGTTTAAAAGAATTGCAAATCATTAGTACTAGTACTGTTCGGTTAGAATAGGTTAGGTTAGGGAATCCAACAAATTGCCAAAATGAGCATGTACAAACAAATTAGCATGGACATGAGAATTTAAATGTTACACAAACTTATGTTAATCAGAAACAATTTATTTGCCGACGTCTATCCTTTCCTTTTCAAATTCGTGTCCTTTTTATTTTGCCGTAATTACGCCTTTCAGCTTTGGGTTTCAGTCGCAATATCCAAAGTCGTGTCGCTTTCCTGACGGGGTAATTACGCCTTTCAGGTAAGGGGTATCCGTCGCAATATCCGAAGTCGTGTCACTTTCCTGTCAAGGTGATTACGCATTTCAGCTATGGTTCTACGCCGCAATATCTAAAGTCGTGTCAGTTTCCTGTCGGGGTAATTAATTACGCCTTTTACAATGGTTCTACGCCGCAATAAGTAAGTCGTGTCACTTTGCTATCTCCGTAAATATGCATTTTATGTTTGGGTCTCCGCTGTAATATCAAAAGTCGTGTTGCTGTAATTACGCCTTTCAGGTTAAAAGTCTCTGCCGCATTATCTAAAAGTCGTGTCACTTTCCTGTCTCCGTAAATATGCATTTAATGTTTCGGTCTCCGCTGCAATATATAAAGTCGTGTCGCTTTTCTGTCGCCGTAATTGCGCAACTCAGGTATCAGTCTGTCTCCGACGCATTATCCAAAAGTCGTGTTGCTTTCCTGTCGCTGTAATTACGCCTTTCAGGTTTAAAGTCTCGTGTCCTCGTGAAACGCTTTGGGAATATAAACCAAGCCATTTAAGTCTAGTAATTGGCTAACCAAATGTACAGTTACTTTTTTTAGGTTGATAGTAACTGCAAACTCACGACAGGATCACAAAATGTACACGTTGGCAATACCGTACTTAGTCCAAGACTAGTAACCAACATCTGTTTACTAATTCCTAACTTGAAATTCGTGTAAAGTCAAATAATACACTAATCTATTTATAAAATAAAAAAGTGTATACTACCTTTTTGCACACCAGACGGGTAAAGTTTCTATTGCACTAAGAAGCTCTTTTGCTTCACTATGTATCTTCAGTAGATCGAACAGCGCACCAACTAGATATCTTCAGTAGATCGAAAAGCGCACCAACTAGTGCTAGTACGAGAGAAAGAACTCAAATGTTGTAAGGGAGTTTTAGTCCACATAGAACTCATTATATTCCAGGTTATGCTCCTACAGACCGTTCGTTCCTTTAATAGTTGGGCGTTGAGATTTGAATATACAAGCCTTCGCGGTGGCCAGGCAGGCCGTCAACGACGTCAGCCGAGTCGGACTCCCGTACAGGTAGGATCTGATGGCATGATTGCTTTTACACAGTTTAATATAATTATTAAATCGTATTTATCCTACAATATTAAAGTATGCATGGTGTGTACAAAGTCCCTTACATCAGGGTTCATTGGACTTTTACACTCGAGTGGGCGTGAGATGCTTGCTATATAACAATTGTTATTGTTATTATTATTATTTATATTATTATTATAATTATTATTATTATTGTTATTATTAAAGTTTACTGTTATACTTAGTTGACCATTCTTGCTCGGGCGTTGTAAACAATGTTCCTGGGAGATTTTTGTAAAAAAACTATCGCAATGAAAACGCGTATCAGGTTTAACATTTGACTTTTTCTTCATGGTCAACCCTGGGGTCAAAATTTGGGGAAATTGAAAATGGATCAAAAAATCAAAAATCTCAATTTGGTAAACCCTTCGATTCAGGCTTACAGTATAACAAATCGTGGTATTTTGAGTAGAAGAATAATTTGGTACATCCACTACGCTATAGCACCAAATTTGACTTTTGACCATTTTGACCACTAGAACCGGTTTTTTTACCAATAACCTAGGAAACTACGTTTACAGAAATGCCTAACCCTCATAAAAACATCGCAAAAACCGCGATCCATTTTAAGATAAATGCAAAATATTTATATAAATATTTTTATTAGAGAATGGGAATGGGAGCACCATAATTGACTACCTAAGCTAAAACATTAACAAAACCTGCCTTCGGCAGCTCGGGACCAGAAAGGAGCTTATTGAAATGAACCTGAACCCGTAGAGAAATCATAACACACATTTCAGGCAGGTTAGGTTAGGGGCTCCTTGAAATCACTATGTTAAAGGTCTCCTTATGGAAATACAATGTTAAACCAAAAAGTGGAATTTTATGCCACTTTTATTTTTTTTATTTTCGACCTGCACACGAGGTCGGCCCAACCTGGACCGACCTGCACACATGATCGGTCCGACCTGCACATGAGGTCGGTCCGACCTGCACGAGGTCGGTCCGACCTGCACATGAGGTTAGGTTAGGTTAGGTTAGGTATCCAGAAGGGTTGTTAAAGGTTAGGTTAGGTTAGGGGTTCCTTGAAATCACTATGTTAAAGGTCTCCTTATGGAAATACAATGTTAAACCAAAAAGTGGCATTTTA
>JAQFXY010000925.1:0-14916 GCA_034693865.1 Ceratophysella sigillata | reverse complement strand
GCCCGGGAGGATTTCCAGCAGCCCAGGACCTGTACCAGCCACAACAGGACCATCCTGCCTGCCCTCCCGGACTGGACAAAACACCGTGTCCAGCTGCCCATGCCGCCCCTGGATCCACCAACGCCACCTGCCCATCTGCCCATTAGCGGAAGCAAGCTCTTGGGGCAACTTGAGTTAAGTCAAGCTCTGTTTATTCCCAGAGCAAAGAAGAGTACGCTACTCTTCTCATTTTAATACTTGGACGTTTTATTCTTTTTATCTTCATGACCAGCGCCCATCACCAACACAGCGGCTGTCCACTACCACCACAGCGGCTGTCCACCACCACCACAACCATATAGCGGAAGCAAGCTCTCGGGGCATCTAAGTTAAGTCTTAGCACTGTTTATTCCCAGAGCAACGAAGAGTACGCTAACTCTTCACTTATTTTAATACTTGGACCTTTTATTCTTTTGTTCATTTTGACCAGCCATCACCACAACATGGCGCCTTCCCAGCAGCCGTTCCGAGACGAGCTCGCCATGGTTATCCGATACCCACCGGCAAAGCGGATGTTCTGCATGGAGGAGAACTGCCCCTCAGTATTTTCCGGGAAGACGTGGGCAGCCCAGGCCCACTCCCTACGACGACACCTGCTGACCATCCATGGGATCGAGATTGAGTCTTCCAGCGTCCAATGTTACGGTTGTGGCAATACTCTGGGACCTTCCCCGCAAAACCATGCGTGCGGTTTACCACCGGGAGCCGAGCTTCCACCTACTCCGCGTGAGATCGTCTTCCCAGATGACCGGCAGCCCATAAGGACAGGAAGCAACATTGACATGTTCTTCCCAACCCCACCCCACTTCACATGCACCGAAGAGGGGTGCCAGTCCATCTTCACCACAGCCGAATTCCTTCCCATGGCGAAGCAATACTGCGTCAACATGCAATCGTTGACCAGGCACTTGGAAGGGACACATGGGGTGCGGCTATATACAAAGGCCCACTTCTGTGTCAAATGCAGGGAAAATATCAGCCCGAGGCCATCTTACAATGTCTGCAACATTCCAGAGAGTGATATCCTGGAGCAAGAAGCCAGACAGTCATTTAAATACCCCTGCACCAAATGCAAGTCCTCGTTCCCCAGCAGAGGGGGCTCAAGCTCCACGACAGAGCCCACAGAAGAGCAGTGCGCAAGAAAGCAGCAATGGACGTCCTGCGAAGCCCGATCCCAGCACACCAGACGCTAAACCGCCTTATTAAGGAAAATGAGCGATGGGCCACCTCAACACCCGTGGCAGGGGCTGACTCAGACTCGTCCGAAGACAGGCCACCACCCAAAAACAGGCGTCGCGCAATGCCAGCCAAGACACGGTTCCGCCCAAAACTGCAAGTGGCTTGATCTGCCAGGAGAGCTAGAATCGCTTTGCCGCGACGAAGGGTCGCCACTCCAGAACCAGCACCATCTTCTGGTTCTAAGGGCGATGAACCCGCGACCAGTTCGATTTAGCCGACTCCTCCACCAGAGCCTCCACCTACTGTCGTCTCGCCCCCCCCAAAAACGGGGAAAGAAACCAGGACCTAAGTCCAGAACCAGTACCACACCAGCAGCACCTAGTCCAGTAAAGACCAACAGGATGGCTACCAGATCCAGAACTCAAGTCCTGAACGCCACTCCAGCCATGACACAGCCCAAAGTCCGCAGTGGAAAGAAAAAACCGGTTGCAGCCTCAGCTCCACAACCAGTCCAGCCTCCAAGCCCGGAACCAATTCCGGTGGACGACGTCTCCTCAGACGAGGATATGTCCAGTTACTTCCCGGACCGAATCTCGGAACTCGACCACGTTCCGGCCTCATACACGGTCGGTGCCTCACCTCGAGACGTATATTTCTCGCCGGTGACACTGACTGACATTTTCCAGCGGCGGAGAGCTCTGAGGATATCCTACACCTCAACCTTCATCACACCAGGAACGGTTCGAGGAAATCGGTTGCCCACACCGACGGTTACAGCAGCAGGACCAACACCGGAGACGGAGAGCGACTCTGAATCATCCTCCTCGTCAGCCTCGTCCACACACACCGTGGTCGAGGGCGCCAGCTTCTTCGCCACACCCAGGCGACTAAGCCCGGCCACATCTGCCAGCCCAGACACACCGTTCCAGACCCAGCAACAGTGGACAACTCCATCATCTATGCTGTGCACACCGCCTCACTCACAAGAGAGCCCACCACCACCACAACAACAGCCTGCAGTTCCTGCCAGAGCGCCCACACCACCAGCTCGGCCAAGAACGCCGCCTGCACTAGCTGTCGGACCGCCTTGGCGTCCGGTTCCTGTATAAGCCAGACCACAGACACCAGAGCCTACCAGTCCACCTCTAGCCATGTCACCACCGGTCTTTGCCAGTCCACCGCGACATCTGTCACCACCGGCCCAAGCTAGCCCTCCGTCTCCAGATGGCAGTCAAATTTTCCTATCCGACTCGTCCAGTAGCGGAGACCTTTCGTTTGGTGCCTCACTACAAGAGGACACTTCCATCGTCACCGAAGGAGAACCAGGCAACTTCACAACTGGGGACTCTGAGCCGGACATGAGACCCGATGGACGCTCCTTGCTGCATGATCTGTTCCTGCGTCAGTTGGAGGACATGCTTCTGGGCCTAACCACTAAGGCCGACTTTGAGGCGTTCGAGCTGATCATGGAACAAATCACCATCGAGGCACAAGCGGCCATGAACATCAAGCCAAGAAAGAAGCGAGCAGCCCAGCGCCCCATGGACGTCAATGACGCTAAAGATCTCCAACGCCTATACCATAGGAACCGGCGCCAAGCTATCCGGCTCATCGTGAATGGCCAGTCAGCTAAATGCGAGGTGCCTATAGCAGACGTTGAGGCCTTTTTCCGTAACAACGCCGCTCCAAAAGATTGGGACGAGAGCGTCTTCGAAGACGAGCCTGTCAACCGACCAGAGGTTAACCCCCAATTATTCTAATATGGGGGTGCGAAAACACCGCACCGGGTGACGACCAACTCACATACCGGCACTGGCTCAGCTTGGACCCCGAACGCACCCTCCTGGCTCCCATTTTCAACATCTGCCTCAAGTTCAGGAAGATCCCAAGGATCTGGAAGACCTCCACCACCATCCTGATATTCAATAAGGGCGACCCAGGTGACATCTCCAACTGGCGACCTATTGCCATCAGCCGCACATTGTAAAAACTATACACTGGACTAATAGCTAATCAATTCACCAGATGGCTGATGGAGTACGATGTGCTGAGCCCATGTCAAAAGGGTTTCCTGCCACATGACAGCGTGTTTGAGCACAACTACGTACTTCAACAACGGATGATCGAGGCAAAGCGGAAAAAAAAGGACTTGTTCTGTGCGTTTCTGGACTTTTCCAACGCCTTCCCCTCAATTCCACACGGGGCACTGACCAAGGCTGTCCGATCAAACGGAGCAGGCGACCATTTCACCCAGATCGTGAAGGACCTATATACAGACTCCTTCATGACAGTGTCTACCAAGGACGAAGTGACGGAGACCATCCAAGTCCAACGTGGCATCAAGCAAGGATGCCCGCTGAGCAGCCTGCTATTCAACCTGGCAGTCGACCCAATCCTCCAATTTATGGAGTCAAATGGACACGAGCACCCAGCCTTGGCCTTCGCCGACGACATCTCACCTCTACCCAGTAAAAAGAAAACGCTCCAAAAAAATCTGGATCGAGTCGTGGACGTCTCCTCTCGGCTGGCCCTAGCACTCAACATCAAGAAGTGCGTCTCACTCCATATGACCGGAGTGACACCTGCTGGCAGCCGAGAGACTACCTTCTTTCTGGACGGGAAGCCGATACGAGCACTCAAGGAGGGCGAAACCACCATGTTCTTGGGCAAGCCAGTGGGCAGCAACTTCATCAACCCTATTGCCCAGCTCAAGGACATGATCGACCTGGGCCTCAAAATCTCCAAGTCAAAGTTGGCTCCTTGGCAGCGACTGGACGCACTGAAGACCTTCTTTTACTCAACCCTGACTTTCGCCATGAGAACTGGCCAGTTCTCCAAGTCGGAATGGATGGTCTTGGACGAAGCCATACGCCCGCATCTGAAGGAGACTTTGTATCTGCCTACCACCGCAGCTAATGAATACCTGTACGGATCTGCCTCAGCCGGAGCATGCAGCATCCCTATCGCCGCGGAAGACAGCGATCTTTTCTTGGTCGACAATGCGTTCAAGCTGCTAACCTCCAAAGACGTCGGAGTAGCCAACCTGGCATTCAACGACCTCATTGCCACCATTCATGTGAGGATAGCCCGGCCACCTGATCACATCGAAATCGGGGACTACCTATCTGGCAAGAACGAGGGAGCGCTTCGGAACCCGGGAAACACCCGAAAGAACACCTGGACACTGGCTCGGCAGGCATCCACTCGGAACGACGTGTGCCGGAGCTTCGACGGAGGTGGAATCCCGTCAGTCACCCATGAGACCACCACTCTACACCCGAACGATCGGCTCCGCGTCACCTCAACCATTCGGACGCACCTCCGAGCCGCCCGGGACCACCGCCTGCAGAACCTGCCCAGCCAAGGGAAGGTCATGGAGTGCGTGGCCCAGTCAAAAGCCAGTGCCCACTTCATCCGGACTGGTAGTTTCACCCGCTTCGCCGACTGGCGTTTTGTCCATCGAGCCCGCCTCAACCTTGTCCCATTATTTGGGGCGCAACCTTGGTCAGCTTGTCAGTCGTGCCGGCGGTGTGTCTACCCGAACGAGACACTACCCCACGTCTTCAACCACTGCATGCGGTACTCCACCGCATATCAGCGACGCCACAACGCCATCGTGGAGAGAATCAAGGTAGCGGCCGGGAAGAAATTCTAGATCATTGCCGAGAACGAGACCCTCGATGCCTCCCTTGCCAAACCGGACCTCGTCATCGTCCAAGGCACTAAGGCTATTATCATTGACGTTACCATTCCTTTCGAGAACCGACGCGAAGCCCTCTAAGCTGCCCGGCTCGAAAAAGAGGAGAAGTACTCCGCCTTGGCCGAGACGCTCCGTCACCGCTATACCTCGGTCTCGGTGGAGGCCTTCATCATCGGTGCACTGGGAACCTGGGACATCGGGAACGAGCGACTCCTAAGCCGCCTATGCTCCCGCAGCTACGGCTCCCTCATGAGAAAGCTGTGCGTCTCAGACACCATCAAATGGTCCCGGGACATCTACATTGAGCACCTCACCGGAATCAAGCAGTGATCAGATTCCGCCAAACACCTGGCGGCCGAACCAAGTGCGGAAGCGAGCTCTTTGGGCAACTAAGTTAAGTCTGACTTAATTTAGCTCTGTTTGTATACCATTGAGCAAGGAAAAGTACGCAATCCTTCCTGACCCGGTCTTGTTCTCTTGTCTCTTTTTTAGTGACCAATGGACGTTCCGAACACCACGGTGACACCAGTTTCACCTCATAACCCTGCAAACCTTAATTTGGGACTCGAATCTTTCCAGCCCTGCACCCCCTAACCGGGACTCGTGACTGCTCCTGCCCTGCACCCCATTACGGGACTCGAGATTTTTGCCACCTTGTACCACTTAACTGGGACTCGAACCCCGCATCCACAGTTGGGACTCGCGACGACCCGACAACTTCTGACCTCAGAAGCAACCTAGCCAAAGTGTTCAGTGTATTTTTATGCATACTCTTAATACTTTCTACAACCTTAATATTAAGTACACTTATTTTAAAACTACTCTACGGATTTTTCTTCGAATTAAGCTAGGCCTTCCCATCAATTCCACACAGGGCACTGACCAAGGCTGTCCGATCCAACGGAGCAGGCGACCATCTCACCCAGATCGTGGAAGACCTATACACAGACTCCTTCATGACAGTGTCCACCAAGGACGAAGTGACGGAGACCATCCACGTCCAGCGTGGCATCAAGCAAAGATGCCCGCTGAGCGGCCTGCTATTCAACCTGGCAGTCGACCCAATCCTCCAATGCATGGAGTCAGATGGACACGAGCACCCAGCCTTGGCCTTCGCCGACGACATCTCACCTCTAGCCAGTAAGAAGAAAACGCTCCAAAAAAATCTGGATCGAGTCGTTGACGTCTCCTCTCGGCTGGCCCTAGCACTCAACATTAAGAAGTGCGTCTCTCTCCATATCACCGGAGTGACACCTGCTGGCAGCTGAGGGACAACCTTCTTTCTGGACGGGAAGCCGATGCGAGCACTCAAGGAGGGCGAAACCACCATGTTCTTGGGCAAGCCAGTGGGCAGCAACTTCGTCAACCCCATTGCCCAGCTCAAGGACATGATCGACATGGGCCTCAAAATCTCCAAGTCAAAGGTGGCTCCATGGCAGCGGCTGGACGAACTGAAGACCTTCTTTTACTCATCCCTGACTTTCGCCATGAGAACTGGCCAGTTCTCCAAGTCGGAATGGAAGGTCTTGGACGAAGCCATACGCCAGCATCTGAAGGAGACTCTGTATCTGCCTACCACCGCAGCTAATGAGTACATTTACGGATCTGCCTCAGCGGGAGCATGCGGCATCCCTATCGCCGCGAAAGACAGCGATCTCTTCCTGGTCGACAATCCGTTCAAGCTGCTAACCTCCAAAGACGTTGGAGTAGCCAACCTGGCATTCGACGACCTCATTGCCACCATTCATGCGAGGATATCCCGTCTACCTGATCACATCGAAATCGGGGACTACCTATCTGGCGAGAACAAGGAAGCGCTTCGGAACCCGGGAAACACCCGGAAGAACACATGGACACTGGCTCGGCAGGCATCCAACCGGAACGATGTGCGCTGGAGCTTCGACGGAGTTGGAATCCCGTCAGTCACCCATGAGACCACCACTCTATACCCGAACGATCGGCTCCGCGTCACCTAAACCATTCGAACGCACCTCCGAGCCGCCCGGGACCACCGCCTGCAGAACCTGCCCAGCCAAGGGAAGGTCATGGAGTGCGTGGCCCAGTCAAAAGCCAGTGCCCACTTCATCCGGACTGGTAGTTTCACCCGCTTCGCCAACTGGCGTTTTGTCCACCTCAACCTTGTCCCATTATTTGGGGCGCAACCTTGGTCAGCTCGTCAGTCGTGCCGGCGGTGTCTACCCGAACGAGACACTACCCCACGTCCTCAACCACTGCATGCGGTACTCTACCGCATATCAGCGACGCCACAACGCCATCGTGGAGAGAATCAAGGTAGCGGCCGGGAAGAAATTCTCGATCATTGCCGAGAACGAGACCCTCGATGCCTCTGTTGCCAAACCGGACCTCGTCATCGTCCAAGGCACAAAGGCTATCATCATTGACGTTACCATTCCTTTCGAGAACCGACGCGAAGCCCTCCAAGCTGCCCGGCTCAAAAAAGAGGAGAAGTACTCCACCTTGGCCGAGACGCTCCGTCACCGCTATACCTCGGTCTCGGTGGAGGCCTTCATCATCGGTGCACTGGGAACCTGGGACATCGGGAACGAGAGACTTCTAAGCCGCCTATGCTCCCGCAGCTACGGCTCCCTCATGAGAAAGCTGTGCGTCTCGGACACTATCAAGTGGTCCCGTGACATCTACATCGAGCACCTCACTGGAATCAAGCAGTGGTCAGATTCCGCCAAACACATGGCGGCCGAACCAAGTGCGGAAGCGAGCTCTTTAGGCAACTAAGTTAAGTCTGACTTAATTTAGCTCTGTTTGTATACCATTGGGCAAGGAAAAGTACGCAATCCTTCCTGACCCGGTCTTGTTCTCTTGTCTCTTTTTTAGTGACCAATGGTACGTCCGAACACCACGGTGACAACAGTTCACCTCATAACCCTGCAACCCTTAATCTGGGACTCGAATCTTTCCAGCCCTGCACCCCCTAACCGGGACTCGTGACTGCTCCTGCCCTGCACCCCATTACGGGACTCGAGATTTTTGCCACCTTGTACCACTTAACTGGGACTCGAGCCCCGCATCCACAGTTGGGACTCGCGACGACCCGACAACTTCTGACCTCAGCAGCAATCCAGCCAAAGTGTTAAGTGTATTTTTATGCATACTTTTAATACTTTTTACAACCTTAATATTAAGTACACTTATTTTAAAACTACTCAACGGATTTTTTGTGAATCAAGCTAGGCCGATCACCTACGCATTATTTATATTAGCCATACATGTGCATTCTTCTGTGCCCTACTCTTACTGCTTGCTATATTCGTTTAATTCGATTCATTTACCTGGCCTAGTGAGTTTAAGCTGTTCTCCCAATTCGATTATATTGTACTTCAATTATTGTGATCATATTCAAACATTCGGGCAAAATAAAATCTAACTAGCTTAATCTCTGGTTCAATTATGCTAATTCAGTGTGTTTGTCTTACCGGGTCAGAAAATGAAGAGGTCTGTGCACCCAGTTGTATCTAGCATGCAAGGTTATTGTGATTAACCCTCAGCATTTGCCGTCTTAGAACAAAGTCCCTGGCTCCTGTCCTTGATTTCAGATGCAGAGGCTCAATATGTGTAGCAAGAGACTTTACCCGATCTACAATCCGGGGGGAAAGGTCAAGGGTCAAGGAATACTCCCACGCGATGAACCCAAAAATTAACAATATTTTAAGCTATTGGTTATCCAAATTGGTGAAGTACTTTAGGAAGGAATGCAGGGTAAAGTTGTTGACCATTTCGCCCATGGCAGTCAAAGGATTTACCCGTTTTAGGAGTGTGTTCCCCATGATATATACACCCGTAGGTACAAGAATCGCAAATAAAAACCTGCTCCGTACTAATTTTTAAAACTTTTATTTTAACACACGTTTAAGTCCCAGGTGGGTGTATTTATGGACGGACAGACAGACAGACAGACATGGGCATCCTATAAGATGTAAGACCTTTCGGGTCTAAAAGCTTGGTATATTTTTGACCCCTCGCATTTTGACCTCCTGTGTATCAAACAAATGGTCACTAAGGGGGTTAGTATGGTTGTAATCTGTAGATCAAAGGCTTTCATTTAATATAAAAACAAAATCCAGGTTTACTTTTTTTTTGATATGCAACTTTAAAAATAAGTGCTAAAATTTTACCCAAAGATGACCCGTGATAAAGGTTTCGGTATTTAAAGGTCAAGTTATTGTGAGGCGATTTTAGGCTAGTGGTCAGCCAAATTTGTCCTGTAGTTTTGGAGGAGACAAACAAACGACAAAGTAACGATTTTATGTTAGAAGATTAAATAGCATAGCATGCAAAATCCCAACTTGACTTTTTAATTTTACCCAATATCAAGATTGTAGAGTTAAAGGGTAAACCAAACCCACTGCACGTAATTAACGGTGAGCTCATGTATTTTTTAAATAAAGTTCGTTCAGTACGGCTGAGTACTGAGTACGAGTTGGAGGAGAGTGTTGTACAGACATACAGACAAAGTAACGATTTTATGTAAATGGATATTTGTATATGTGTATTCTTAGGTTAATTTAACAAGAAAATGGAGCCATGTGACATCGTAGAACGAGGTTCGTCAAATTCCACATCATCGACGTCAGCCTCTGGGTGAGAGATAATGATACATTAAAATCCGTACACGATTCAGCGTTGTTGTTCAACAGAGAATCTTTAACGGAGGCAGTTGTCATTTACCCCGAAGCACTGCTGTTTGCAATGCGCGGTAACTTGTAACGTTTGGTTTTTGTATTTTATTCACTAAGGATTCTACAGACATGCGCAATATGTAATAGATTAGTGTAACTACCCCTTTAAGACTGTCCTACAAGGTTGACCCCCCCCCCTGAGATTTTCACTGTGAAACGGTGGTGTATTGCCGTTGTCGGTCAATTGCCTCAATTACAATGCCTTACATCGTTAACCGTTATATAAGTGAATACGTTGTTGATATGTATGTACAGGTTAAGCTCTGGAGTGACGACTTCGCCACCAAGACGAGTTCCAGATATGGTTTCCGTTCAAAAATATGAAAAAGAAGGAAGACAAGGCATCGAAGCATGAATGGAGGAAGGTAGCCTGAAGACTCCAATTTGAAAAGCTGAAACGAGAGAAGGCGGCTTCACAATCATTAATTGCTCAGAGGGATCTTGAAGTGGCAGCCACCGAACAGAATCTTCATCCGCAGCGACTCTTGAATATGGCTGTCCAGATCCAGGGTTTATGCATGATGGAGGAGGACAAGATGCAAATCCATACTGAAGCAGTGGTTGAGGCAGTGGTTGCCGAGGCTGACCTCAGTAGACGTCCAATTCAGTTTAGTCATGGACCAGGATTTGATCCACATGCTTCCAAACCGGAAGATCGAAACATCACGAAATAATTGTCACCTTAATCAAACCAACACAGTAAGGTTAAGTGAACTACCAGTGAAAATAAACCTACACACACATATTGTTGGTTTTCCCCAGTTCTAAAATTTGCTTTTGTAATAATCTTTTCATGCCGCTTATTTTGGCTACGTAACGTGTGTGCCCTACCTTATTTTTTCTCATCCTCAAACATCTTCCTTTCCCCTCTGTATGTCGTAGACTGTTTGTGGCAGTATCCAGAATATGCAATAACGAGACTGTTACCCGATCTACGATCCGGGGGGAAAGGTCAAGGGTCAATGAAAACTTTCAAGCGATGACCCTAAAAATTAGCTAACTTTTAAGATATTGGTCATCCAAACCGGTTAGTTAACCTTTCGGAGGGAATGCAGGGTAAAGTTGTTGACCCTTTGGCGCCCCTGGAGGTCAAATTAAGGATTGACCCATGTTAAGAGTGTGTTTCCCATGATTCATACACCCGTAGGTATACGAATCGCAAATAAAAGAGCGGGGTATATTTTTTACCCTTCGGCGCCCTTGGCGGTCTAAATAAGGGTCAACCCATGTCAAAAGCGTGTTCCACATGATTCCTACACCCGCAGGTACACGAATCGCAAATAAAAAAGCGTAATACATTTTTGACCCTTTGGTGCCCCTGGCGGTCAAAATAAGGGTCAGTTGAAGCCAAAACATTGTTCCTCGTGATTCCCACACCCGTAGCCACACAAATCGTGAATAAAAACTCAGTCACATTTTGACCTCCTGGGGTCAAACGAAGGGTCACTTAGGGGTCACAATGGTATGGTTTTAATCTGTAGGTCATAGGCTTTCATTTGATATGCAACTTCAAAAATAAGTGCTAAAACTTGACCCAGGGTTGACCCGGGTTCAAAGTTCCGGGTGTCAAAGGTCAACCAAAACCCCCCCACGGGCTGACCCTAAAAATTAGCAAAATTTTAAGCTATTGGTCATCAAAATCAGTTAAGTGGTTCCGGAGGAGATAGAGGACAGACAGACATACATACGACAAAGGAACGATTTTATGGTATAGATATAAAAACGTAATATTATTTAAGTAAATTATACAAGTTTGCCAACGCCAATGATAATTTGTTTTTGTCTCAGCTCCAAGGGGGAAAACGCAATTCAACTTAAACCAATTCAAAATATAGTATGCGAATCATCACATCTTAGTGATGAATACCAGATTATTTATGTAGTTTTACTTAGCTAAAATAGGGATTGTTGTTTTAATACGTAATCGAACACTGCTGCATTTGTCGATTGTTGTCGCATCGCTGTGATTGTGTTTAATTTGTTCTGCATTATTTTGAAGTAATTACTTTAAATGGCATCCAAACAATTGAGGCAACGTGATTTTTACAGTTCTAGAAAACAAGAAATCGCGCGTCCAATACTTTAAACTTAAAGATTTACTATTATACAAAGTCGATCATTGTCAAACCCCAAAGTCACCCAAGTCACCAAAGACAACCTTGTCATTTGGATTGGCAAACTTGTATACTTTAGTTAAATAATGTTACGCTTTTACATATTATTGCATACTCTGGATACTGCCACAAACAAAGGTCTAAGACATAGGGAGGTGAAAGGAAGATGTTTGAGGATAAGAAAAACCAAGGTAGGGCACACACGAGATCAGTACCCTAATTTTTAGTATGAACATCACATATTTTTCATTCTACTTCTACTGAGAAAACTTGGTATATTACTTACTCAGTTCTAATTGTTAAGTTGAATGCTGTATAACCTAGAAGTGCTTTGGGTTGGGGTGGAATCTTGTGTTCCAAAAGTATTTTTTCTCTATTGAACGGAATATTTATACCATAGAAAAATAAAAACTAGTTAGAGTAAATTCCAATATGTTGCCGATTTTAGCAAATATTTAATAGTCGGCTTATTCACTCACGTATTTCACTAGTTAAGCTTATTTGTCGTATTACATCGTATTACATCTGTATCCGTCTAACCTGCGTATACAAGTAAGTTGTACGCGTCCATTTATAGATACACAATACTAGCGAATCCGTCGCCTTAGGCTCCTGCTTTCCTTACTTTTATCACAAAATTATTCACTACAGAGCTGCTACAGAGCCATAGTAATTTGAACATGAGCTATACAAGCTTATAAATACAAACTGTTAAGGCTGGAGGGATTGTGACTTTCACAGTTTACAGGTAGGTAGGTGATAGGTAAAATTTCACTCACACATCACATTTCACTCACAGGTACAGGTAAGCGGTACTGGTCACCAGAGCCGTAGTAATAACAAAAGCGGGCATTTTTCTAGAAGCAATATCAAATTTTCGTTCACGTGTTTAGGTCACAGGTAAAGTACAGTCTCCGGCCTACTAATAATGCCAACAGTTTCAATTTCAAATCAGATTTATTACGGAGACATTTGCTTGCGTTGCTTAGCAGTTTTTTGCAGGATAGACTTGAACCCGTTGATTGTGACCCCAAGTTTGAAATGTTGACAATTTCAGGTCCATCGCATCGGTTGAGAATTATTTGTTTATCTTGTATTGTACACAGACAGTGTCACAGTGTCAGACACTCATTTTGTCAAAGACAGTAATTATTGCCATCTAGCTTTAATATATTTTGCCCGACAAAAATATAAGAAACGCCCGTCAGAATCAGAATAACAAAATTTGCAAAATGCAGACTCAGCGAGATTTTGGAGTCAAGCATTTGACTCAGGAGTCGACTCTGACTCGACTCAAGAAAAATTGGAGTCAGTTGCAATTCTAGTTTGAAATACGTGAATACGGTCGAACAGTACAGGGATAAAAAAATTTGCGACTAGACCAGAAACTGAGTTCTAGCCAGAGCAGGTATTTACAATGTTATAGGGTAATGTGGAATTCTGAAGCAATAGCTCATGACATTCGGGAGTCGAAGAGAAGCGTTCTTAACAAACCTCCACATCCTGATAATTAGAAAACATCACCTTAAAGGTAATTGAACATGGATCTGGAGACGTTCTTATAATGAGTGGTATATAAAAGACTAAAGGGTTTATACTAAAGGGTAGCAGTACCACCAATACTGTAACATCCTTAGGTTGAGAATCTGGCGGTAAATCTTTTTTTATTATATACGAGGCTTGTTTGATAAGTAGTTTCGTATTTTCAAAAATTCGTATTATAAGAATGAATGAATTCAGGCAAGCCTAAAGTTCTGTGATTGATAAAGGGTTTAGTAGAGTCACTGTTTTAAAAATATCGGAGAAAAATATTCACGTGGTAAATTTATATTTACATTTTAGTCTCAAATCATGGGCAAAAAAAAAGCCGTTTTTACCGTGTTTTTATCAGTTTTTCGGTTTGGTGTACCTTAAATTACACAGCCTGACCCCATATTTGTTTGATAACCTCATTGAGGCTGGAGATGAGACATGTGTATAAAGTTGTGATATTCAAATAAAGAGACTCTCGATTTAGTTACATCGACTTGACTCAGTACCACCTTCTAAAGTTATCCAAAAATCGCCCTCGAAGTAGTATATGAAACTTAATTTCTGGGAAACCCTGTGTCGCTTGGGTCTAATTTTTTTGCTAAATACGAGACCTTGAATGGGCAAAAGTATTACGAAAATTTTAAGCAATTTCGACACACAGGGAATACCGGGAAAATATGTCGGAAAGCGGATTCTCAACGATAATGTGTGACTCCAGACTCCAGACTTCAAATATTTCTAACTCGGCGGTAAATGCACTCTAATTCAACCAACTTATCCACTCGTCGTACTACCCTGATGTTACTCCAAGTGACTACTTTTGATCCTCTAAACATAAGAAACACTTGACCAGGAACACGTTTAGTTCCAAAGAGGACGCGGAAAAATAAGTAAAAGAGTACTTTTGAGAAAAAGAAACAAAATTATACAAAAAACGAATATCAGATCTGAGACACAGGTGGGATCGTTGCGTAACTCTTAAAGGAGCATACGTGGAAACTTAGACCAATCCACCAGCTTCACTACTTTGTTAGTTACACGTTTTTTAAACTGCGAAACTACTTATCAAACAAGCCTCGTTTTATTATACATTATATTATATTTCCTTAAAAACGTGATGAAATGAGTTAGCTGTACCCCAAACTATACTCATATAAGTAATAATCGGCAAATTGCACGAGTTGCCAATTACCTTTCCGATTGATTTCACTAATTGATGACTATAATGGGTAAAGTGACCGGAGTACTGAACTGCATTCTGTGGTTTTTAAGCGGACATGATCCAACCAGCTTATTTCTGAATCGATTATTGAGCCTAAACTTTTGACTTTACACTGTCGGATGTTATTATTATGTCGCTGGCTGGTATTTGAACTCTACCTTACAATTTGACTGTTCGTTTTTTTTAAATTATCAGTTGCGTTATATCCACGTTAAGCTTCATGTTGTTTCCTGTCATTCAATCAATTAATCTACTCTATATTTTGCAGTTTCTGTCCGTCACTCCGTCCGTTTGTTCGCCTATAACTCGACACTGGGTAGGGGTACAGGTGAGCTTGATTTATTTATTTATTTATTAACCCTATAAATAGGTAATTAAACGTACATACAAATTCACACACAAATCATAATGTAC
>JAQFXY010000924.1:0-14926 GCA_034693865.1 Ceratophysella sigillata | reverse complement strand
CATCGCGTCCTCGGATTCGCACTCACGGGAAATTTCGTTCGCACTCATGGGAATCGCGTTCACGGGAATCGCGTTCATGCAGATCCCCCGTATAGATTATGTCAGAAAAGCTGAGATGTTCCTGTTGAAAGCGCTAGAAAAGAAGAACACGGAACTTGAAATAAATGAGCTCAACGCTAAAAAGGAAGCAGAACACTACTCCTTCAAAATTATTTAAGAAATATGCACTGCGGGCGTCCAAAATTCTATTATCTCAGCTGGATCAGAAAAATAAGTAAAAGCAGGCATACTTAAAAACCTTTATTTTTATTAAACTAAACGTCCTGCTCAGCTGGAAAGGATCATAAATGGTGCGTCAAATGTTGCAACAACTGAAGACATTCAGAACGAAGGGGTTAGGTTTCAATTTCTAGAGAGAGGAATTACAGCTTCTCCGTTGTTTCCACCTATGACAAATAGGAAAGCACGAAGCTACACTATTTTGCCTTCTGCATTTGCACCAATGGCCAAACGTCCAGTTGCTAAGACGACTATGAAGTCTTTGGATGGTGACCAAAGGCTTCTGTTTAAAATCCCAACAGTAGCTTCCACTTCTTCAAACTGTTGGAAAAGTCACCTCAGAAGAACTGCAACAAGTTTGCGCTGATCTCGACCTTAGCGACTCTGAAGCCGAGAGCCACGTTAGTACTCCTGACCGTGATGTTCTGACCATCAATGTCTCCGAATGTGACATGTTAGACATAGCCTAATTTTCTAGTCGATACTAATGTTGCTAAATTTGTGATTCCTCACTTGCCCAAAGGTTTGGAAATTTTAATTAATTGGCCCAATAGACCTTTACTTGTAATTGTAAATTTATGATTAATTAGTCGTATAGACCTTAAGTTAAGCTAAATCTCTTTTATTAATTTGTCGTACAGACCTGAACTTGAAAGTGTTAATTTTAATTAATTTGTCGTATCGACCTTGACTTGAATTGTTTAACTGCCGGGCATTGAGTACTACGAGGGCTTTAATCAATCATCGCTTCCAACGCAGAAGAATCACCGAACAATAGGAAAAAGGGTACATGGGTTAGTTAAATTAACGGGATTTTGGAGAGAAAATGTTACATGGGTCAGTTGAATTAATGGGTATTACGGAGTTTTGTAGGGATAAGGTTACACGGGTTAGTTAAATAACGGGTATTACGGGGTTTTCGAGGGATAAGGTTACATGGGTTAGTTAAATTAACGGGTATTACGGGGTTTTGGAGGGTAAAGGATACACGGGTTAGTTAAATTAACGGGTATTACGGGATTTTTGAGGGAAGAGAATACACGGGTTAGTTAAATTAACGGGTTTTACGGGGTTTTGGAGCAAAAAGGTTACATGGGTTAGTTAAATAACTGGTATTACGGGGTTTTCGAGGGATAAGGTTACTTGGGTTAGTTAAATTAACTGGTATTACGGGGTTTTCGAGGGATAAGGTTACTTGGGTTAGTTAAATTAACGGGTATTACGGGGTTTAGGAGGGAAAAGGTTACATGGGTTAGTTAAATTAACGGTTATTACGGTGTTTTGGAGGGAAAAGATTACACGGGATAGCTAAGTTCACGGGTATTATTGGGATTTGACGTGGGAAGGAAACACGGGTTAGTTAAGTTCACGGGTATTGTTGGGGTTTGATGTGGAACGGAAAGACGGGTTAGCTAAGTTCACGGGTATTATTTGGGTTTGATATGTAAAGGAAATACGGGTTAGTTCAGTTCACGGGTCTGTTTTATATGGTTTTGAGAATTTTGCACTTATTTAATTTAATTAATTGTAATTAATTTTCTGTCAGTAAGACGGGCTTTCAGCTAGTTAGGCTATATGTTTGTACCATTTCGGACATAGCATGCGCGTTACACGTAATTCCATTGCAGCCTTTGCTTCCTGGCTGCTTCACAAACGCTGCCAATTACTCGCTTTTGTACATGCAGCTGATAACTTAGGCTAGGTTAGGCTAGGTTAGGACTTAAGACTCACTTATGCAAGGAGAGTTTTATCTCTCATTTCTTGGTCTGAAGCAAAGCCCAGTCTGTGATAAATTTGGTGTTGAGATGTATATATTAGACTGGAGAGAGCTGAAGCAAGGTCATACGAATTCGAGGAGAGACTGAAATGGGCCTGAGATAATAAAATAGCCTGGTCGGCGCGGCTGAAGAAACTTGACCCCTCCATTGAAACATGCATAACGCTCACCGCTTAACTCGGTTAGGATTCAGAGTTTTGGCATCTGCCATATGCCCACAGGATTTAGGTCTATAGGTGCTAGGTACTATCCTTACATACAATTTAAATATTGCAGTTTGTACTTATACTATATCTGAAGAGTAAAATTATTTGAGACCTTATTTATTTTGAAATGAAAATAAGTGTGGGTCGTAAGAAAGAGCTAAAACTACTCAATGGAAAAATATCATAGATTGTAACCTTTCAAAATTTAACCAGAAGTAAAATAACATGATATCTTTGGTGACTCTAAAAGCAAGAAAATGGGAGGAATACATACATACAGCACTAGCGCTAAATAGTAAAAATGTATGGATACATCAAGATAGATAGATTAATGTACTTTTGTTGATTTATTATATGTTATGTTTCAAAAACGTTCGGAAATAGGGGTTAACATCATATAGTTTGAGTCTAAATTATAAATGGAGAATAGCATGGAGAATATCACTGCATAAAGTTTACTAAAGCTCAATTTAAGAAGAAAAATTTTGGTGCCATAATTTTTTTCAAATGCTTTTTTTTCTGTCTGACAAATATTCTTAATATCCCAAGATGAAAAGGGACATATTATGAGATGAGTGAGGTGTGTATTCATGAAAATTGAATCATTAATAAATCAAAAATGAGAGAGTTTGAGTAACAAAAGCAATTTTTCTAATACACATCATACATCATAGAGTAGTTTATACTGTCACAGTCGGCCTATTGATTTAGCCGGAAGTATGATGAACCCCATTTCCATTCGTTGTCTCCTCCTCACCGTAGTAGGTAACAATGTTCTTCTCAGTTGACCACACCTTGACTTTGTGGAGAAGTTCAGGTTTGACGAGCCGAGTCTTGATTTGGTCCCAGATGAATACTGCTACATTTTCGGTTGTGCTAACAATGTCTGCAAAGTAAGGAACATCCTTGTCCAGACACTTGTGATCCATTGTCTTCATCACTCCGTCCATAATAGCGGCTTGGAGTTCTGTCAAATTGATCACCATTCCGGTCACTGGGTCCACTCGGCCCTTGACCGTTACTTCAACTGAAAAAAAAAGTAACAGTCAATTCAGCTACTTTCTTAATTTCAACCTTATTAGCTCTTCCCGCTTAGCTTACCATAGTAATTATGTCCGTGACCGTTTGAGTTGGTGCACTTGGTGAAACACTCGTAATTCTGTTCAGGGGTCAATTTGGGGCTACATAAACAGTCCGTGATTAACCCAAGTTATTCCATACAAAGATAATTGAACCCGCCTACATTTTAATTCGTTAGATTTCTGGCATTTTACCTGTTAAGACGATGGGATGCACTGAAGTGTGCTCGACGAGTCAAACTTGCGATACGAACTCCGCCCATTTTATTTATTTAATTTGCGCTTTCCCAGAAAAATTATATAACCAAGATAATTAGTGGAAAGGGATTTAGACCCGGAATCCCGAATTAAAGTTTATCTGGTTCAAAATTTAATTTATTTAACTTTAAATGTCCAGACACTTTATCTTGATATTGAGACTCTTGAACTGAATGGAGCCGATGCCAATACCTGAATGAACGAGAATATCAAATGAGCTTGAATATTTCAGACTTTTATCCCAATTAAACCGGTTTATTACACAGGGACCTTCATGCAATTTATGACATCATGTAAATTTACCTGGAATCTTAAGCGCTTGGTGTTCCACATTTGCATTCTACTTTTTTTTAAAGTTAGGAGCAACATGAAGAAGGACAAGAGTTTAACTATACTTCAGAATGATTAAAATGAAGAATTAGCTTGTAAAACATTATCTTGACATTTCTACGATTTTAAAGAGTAGCACACTGGACTTCATCGCGATTGGACAATAAACCTAATAACAGGTTTTAAACCAAAGGAACACCATTCAAATTAAAACAAAAAAAAACAGGCTTTCAGTATCAGTTACCAGTTTCGTTGCACTGTCGGTTAGACTTAGGGTCCAATTGGTAAAAGCCCGTTTGGCAATTACTTTTAGAAAAAACGAAAAAAAAATCTATCCTGATCTTGATTGGCGAAAACAAATTTATTTAGTTCCAAATCGGCAAAATTTTGTACATATTAAACACTTAAAATTACCTTAAATTTTAAAACCGAAAAACTTATCAGTAGAACTCAGGAACACTTAAAGTCAGAAGGCAAATCCAATTCTTAAAACTGCCTTTGGCAGCTCGGGACCAGAAGGTTTTGTGGAGACAGTACGAATTTTGTGATTGGAGTGTCCCTAATTGTTGCAAAAACATTTTAAGTCATTTTAGTTTTTGCGTTATTATCATTTTTATCATTATTCAAAAAGTTAAGCAAGGGAACATTTTGATGAATTCAAATTCTTTAACTTCCTGGTAAAGCTTCTGGAAATGTAAGTCTTGAGCTTTGGAAAACACACTTTGGCACAAATAAAAGAAGCATCCCGTTGTTTTTGTAGTTTTAAAAGTAGTTTCTATAGCCGCAAGGCCGAAATTCAGGCTTTCATTTTTTGGCTAATAAGCAGTTATATTTTTAAGTTGTTGAAACAATTCTAGAAATTTTGTCCGTAGTTTGTTTCGTAGCAAAGAATAAACAAGTGGGAAGCATTCTGCTCTAATTCTGTCCTTCAGGTTTTACATTAAATCATTCCGCGTATTGTAAAGACTGAACCTGTGCGTTTGTAGATTCTTGGGCAGGCTTTGAATGCCCTATCCATAATCCAGGCTTTTCATCTTTTCAGTTGCTAATAATAAAACAATGCAACCTATATAAATTATAAACTGTGTGGCAAAAGTTCGCGACCAGCGCGAACGTTCAAACTGTTGACTTGGTTTAAAGTTATTATCTCAGGAGTCTTTCGTCAAAATCATTTCGGATCTTCACCAAAATGAAGAAAAAGGTCTTGCATAAGCGTGAAATAACCCGGGTCAAGATCAACCCTTGCTCGAGCAAAAAATATCATCAAGCAAATATCCAACACATTGAAAGTGAGTGAAACGACTGTAAAGAAATGGAAGATTAAAGAGAAATTAAAAGTCAAACATCGGTCAAAAAGACCATCAATCCTCTCTCTGAAGACAATTCATTTTGAATTTGAAGGAGAAGTTGGACAGTTTCATCCGGAAAACCACCAGACCATTGAACATGTCAAAATCATACCTGACTTGGGGTAAGAAATATTCACCTAAGGCCGTTCACAACAAGCTGGGCAAAAATTGCTTAAACGTGTCAGAAAAGAACGTTGCTGACAAAAACAACATCAAAGACCACAAGAAGTTTGGACAATATGTCGAAGAACAAGTTTTTTTTACCCCTGGACCTTGTTGAGTCAAACTCAGGTCAAAAATTTGTTTACAGACGAATCTTGGATCGTATTGGGCAGAGATAAACAAAGCAGAAGATACAGGACAGCAAAGAGAGTTGGTTGTTTCAGCATTCTTGAAGCCAAAATAACCTAACCATTAAAGAATACGGTGGCCGGCCGGTTTTCGGTCGGCGAAGTACACCTTACATATAAGTGTCAAAGCGTCAATGCAATGTACTACCAATAGCAAATTCTACCTGTGTACAACAAGGCCATACATTGCAGAATATTTACAAACAAAAATAACATTGATTTTCAGCAAGATGGGGCAACGGCGAATAAACGAATAAAAGTGTAGACGCCATATCACTGGTCGCGAACTTTTGCCACATAGTTTATGAACATTATATAAAATGCGTAATTCGTCACTATAAAAAATATTAATTTACCTTCACACATCACAAGTGCAGTACTTTTTGCTGTATTTCTTTTAGAATAACTATGCACGCCATTGGCGAGCTTGAGTGTGGTTTTCCTTTGATGTCAGACAGATACAAGTCGTACCCTAACCTAATCTAACCTAACCTATACAGCACAGCACAAACCTCACATGAAACTAAAAAGTTTCCCGTCCTCAAACTTCAGTAACTTTTCCATGATCTGATTTACGCTTATCAGCTTGCTGATACGAAAATATAGAATTTGCTTTAAATAAAGTTTTTTATTTCCTTCCCAAAAGGGTATCATTTTTCAATATCCCAATTGGCCAATAACCTTGGCAATTGACAATTGCCAATTGCGACAAAACCCACTAAATGCTTGGAAAATGAAATTTGCCAATCGGATTACTTAAAAGTTTTGCCTATTGTACCGTTCACCGTCGGTTTTCTTTTTTCTAAGAATAAGAAAAATTTAATGCAGGCAAATTCTTTGATGGCAGCAGGGCATTGTAGTATTACATATCCATAGTGAAGTCCAAATTAAGGTACAGGAATTGACGATGGATGGATTTTTACGAAGTATTGAATGACGAGCGACGAGAAGTAGAAGTAAAGCGTGACACTTGCTCTCCATTAAACTTACATAAACAATTCTCGGCCTGTTAGTTGAAGATATGAGATCCAGCTGGGTTATATATATTACGAGACACATCCCCGATCTACGATCGGAATAACACGTTCGCATGCTACTCACATAACGATTTAATTCCTGAGCATCATTTAGTTATAAGCTAAGGAATATTCCTGAGCATCATGCATAAGCTCAGGAATATTCCTGAGCGTCATGTAGTTATAAGCTCAGGAATATTCCTGAGCATCATCTAGTTATCGTCACGACCTAACGGCTACGACATAGCGACATAGCAAAAGGTGTATCAATGTGGTCAAAGATTAACACTGTCACTGCCATGGATATGCAATTTTTTTATGCAATGCGAACAGGTGTGTTGCCTCGGGCTTTGCGTGTATTAGCGTCGTGTGGCAGTCACAGTGTTAATGTATGGATGTCGAAAATTGGACAAGATTCGATAAGTATTGATATTAGTAATATGAGAACTACTGAACTACTTAATGTACCGTCACGCACGAAAATTTCCAAAACGTCAACAGTAAGTGTCAAGTGATAAGGTAGCTGTTGATCTTAAACACTGAAACAAGTATAGATTTTCTAAAACATAGAAATTATATTTTCCAACTATAAAAACACTGAAGCGAATATGAAGTTTTACAAATCATACCTACCGTATTTAGCACGATGTATTTGATTGAATTTACAAGCTCATTTCTCTAAGTTTTCATGCGTACACACTCTATGGGATACCACTGTCCGTCCGTCTGTCTGTCACGTTTTCCGCTCGACCATCTCCAAATATTTCCAAACTGTTTAGGACCCTCCTACCACAAAAGTTGTACCGGCTCTACATAACCGTGTGGTCTCAAGCTGCCGAAGGCAGTTTTTTTACTTTCCATTTCTAGTTTTTCCTACACCAGCTACTCGCACAAAATAAAAGCCTGGAATTAAAAGCCAAACTAGTTTGTACTAACCCACACAAAGCTTTTCTTTACAGAGATAATGTAATGCTGAGTAAGCTGGCTGCAGGGACAATGTTATCCGAAACCACTTTATACCGACTAAAAAACCATGCAGCGTTTTGGACAGAATAACATACCTATGGAATAATAATGAGTTGAAGATATTCTTTTTATTGAAATTCCACATACATTCCAATAATTATGGAAAAGGGAAACCAGTTTTATTGAATGGTGTATATGCACTTACTAGTACGTGATGTGATGGGCGAGCCCATTGTGTGGCGGAGCGAAGTATTGTTCGCAACTTCATCATTCATCCACACTCCAGATAGTTAGTTTTTAAAACTTTCTCAGTTTTAAAGATGGATGCGTGACCTCTCGGATCTATGCCGATCATGGTTCATAGGTCAGTCTGGCATCATCATATTTAACTATTTCAACTATTCTGGGAATACGCACCTAAAAACTAGTTACGTAACTATTTCGGCCTTTTTTGGTAACTATTTTAATTTTTCACTGAAATACATTTACAATTTACAAAGAAAATCAAACTATTAGCAAGGAGAATGGCTTTCTGTTCAACAACTTTGTCCATTACGCCAAGTCTATAAGTCGTAACCCTAGCCCTACAGCACTATGAGGTTCGAGTGGCTTTCTATTAAAAACTTCATATAAGTACCTAGCTAATTTTATTCTGAACAATGTTTAAATGGGCGCCAAGTCTCTAGCTCGTAGCCCAAGCGCGCTACAGCGCTCGAAAAGCGATATAGGGTTCAATTGGCTTTCCGTTAAAATATTCTGAAAAAATTTATATGCGTAGAGTTGATTGATCATTGAATCGATGAATATTTTCAGAATTAGAAGAAGAGCTTAAGAAGCTTTAATGTTGAGCGAAACTTGTGTTGCGAACTATTGTTTCATAATTGTTGATTGAAATAAATTAAAGGACATCGCACACAGTACCTGGGCACGTGGTGATCAAATGGATTTGGCTGAAGCTTTGCAGAGTTGATGCTTAGGTCATTTTAAAAAACTTTTAAATGAACACCAAGACGATTCTATGAATAGTTTGACCGTTAAAAATTGCCATCTTGGACATGTGGTAGTATGTGCCGAATTTTAACGGTCAAACTATTCATAAAATCGTCTTGGCCTTCATTTAAAAGTTGTTTAAAATGACCTAAGCAACAGCTCTGCAAAGCTTTAGCCAAATCCATCTGATCACCACGCGCCCAGGTACTGTGTACGATGTTCTTTTCTAAAACTGGTGTGTAGAGAACGGGAAAAATTAAATACAAAGTTTGATTTTTTAGAAACTATTTTTAAAAAAATAAAAATTACGCAACTATTTCTGGCATTGTAACTAGTAGGCAACTATTTCGCTCTTACGTAACTAGCCGGAGTGTGTTCATTCCACACACGCCCATGCATCAATTCAGCATCAAGTCGTAAATAGGCGGAATTTTAAAGCTGATGATTCAGTAATATGGGATATGTTTAAGGCTTTAACATTAAGTTTATACCTAGGTCGGTCCACCTGAGCTATTTCGTGCTATTGAAAGCAGGTGGACATATGCGGTTCAAGGTCTCGCTTCCTATTTCTTCAACAGACTTAAGTATTTAGCTAGTGATTTGCTACCTTAATTGCAATTAAATTAACCATAACAATCTCCTAATTGTTCGATCTAGCATAATTTACAGTCCAACTCAGACTGTGGATGTTTATTATCTGCAAAATTTTAATAGGGGTATTGCTGAATTTCTATTTCCTGCTTTCCAATCCCAATCTACAGAATCCTGTCTACTTCAAAGAGAAACTCCCTCAAAGTGTGACAGGTAAATCTAAACAGAACTAAGGCAAACTACACATCAAACCCAGGAACAAAATTGCATTATAGCTCAATCAATTGGTATGCATATAGTAATTGCGTGACGAACGTACGTACAAATAGAATTGCATTGCTGGTCAACCAATGGGTACGCATAAGTAATTGCGTGAAGAACGTACGTACAAACAGAATTACATTACTGTTGAACTAACAGGTATGCATATGGTAATTGCGTGACGAACGTACGTACAAATAGAATTGCATTACTGGTAACCAATGAGTATGCATAAGTAATTGCGTGACGAACGTAAGTACAAACAGAATTACCTTACTGGTGAACTAACAGGTATGGAAATGGTAATTGCGTGACGAGCGTACGTACAAACAGAATTGCATTACTGGTCAACCAATGGGCAAGCATATAGTAATTGCGTGACGAACGTAGGTACAAACAAAATTGCATTACTGGTCAATTAATGGGTATGCATATAGTAATTGCGTGACGAACGTACGTACAGACAGAATTGCATTACTGGCCAATCAATAGTTATGCATATAGTAATTGCGTGACGAACGTACGAACAAACGGAATTGCATTACTAGTCAACCAATGGGTATGCATATAGTTTACTTATACAATACTTACCAATTAGTTGTTATTCAATTCGCTGCTTCGGGTGGGTTCAAGATTGTTTGATTTCACAAGCGATAGCTAGGTTAGGTTAGGTTAAGTAACCTAAGAAACAGAATTGCATTACACTGGTTAATATGTGGCTCCGCTTCGCTCCGCCAAAAATTTAATTCATTAGTAAAGCTGCAACAAATCATTCAAAAAAACGAGTTTAAGAGGACAAGTTACTGACAGGTACCAAAGGAGTATTTTGTTCATCCGCAAATAGGTCATTATTAAAAACATTCTAAGGCAGAAGATCCTGATAAGATAAAGTTGAACAAGCATGCAAGGTCGTAAGGTATATGTTTCTACGGGCTGGAAGCCCGTCCTACGGATGAAAAACCTGTCACCTGTGACGTTGGCTCAGTAATGTGACAGCTTATCCTGTATAGATTTTACTAAATAGCTAAGCCTAATTTCTTTAATTTAGCTTAAAACATATATGCAGTTATATTATGCAGTTGAATTTAGATAAAACTCAAATGGTGGTAATTGGTGTCCCTCGAGTAGTGAAGGCAATAGGTAGAATATCCATAAAAGTAAGAGATATTGAAATAGTAGCTACTGATGTTGTTAAAAGTTTAGGTCTGTTTATTGACTCTGAGTTAAATTGGGCACACAACGTAAGTAACGTTACAAAAAAGTGTAATTCTCTATTACGGTCAATATATCCCATTCAACGTATGTTATCTTTGAATAATCGAAAAATAGTAATTGATGCTTACATAATGTCAAAAATTAGATACATGTGCCCTATCTGTTTAACGCTGTTAGAAGGTTAACGGAAAATATTATGAGGAGAGCTGGAGGGTATGTCCTTAACGTAAGTAAATATGATAGTGTAAAATACCGAATGTCAAAGGAATTAAATTGGTTGCTGCCAGATAGTTTATTTAAATTCGAAGTACTGAAACTAGCTCAAGGGATTAGATATGGTAATTGTCCTCCCTATTTTTACAATGACATAGATTTAAGCACTAAAGTAGTTAAAAATACTAGACATAAGAAGTATGTTCAACTGTGTAAGCCATACCACAAGAAAAGTTTCCAAAATGTTTCTGCTAATCTTTGGTTGAACCTTGAAAACTTATTTAACTCTGTAACTTTGGATAATTTCATGGCTCCAATGGTAGTTAACAATGATATCATTTGTCCTATTACACTATACTATACTACACTATACTATGTCTTTATATGAATTCAAAAATAAGTTAAAAACTATTTACTTACATCAACAAATGGAGGAATGTGAACTCCCTGAAGAGGATCATGTTTGTAACTTTTCTTGCATTGAAGATGTTATAAATAACTGTTAAAACAATTAAGAAGCAATATAATTTTAAGAGCATTTGGATTTTTGTAATGTTTATGTAAATGCGATTGTGTGATGTGTGTTGAAATAACCTAATTTCTTAAGGGTTGAATAGATAAATAAATAAATAAACATGTAATTAATTTAATTTAATTAATTAATTTGTAGTTATCCTGCCTTAATATTACTTGGACTAGGACAATTACAATTAGTACCTACTGTAGAGTCAAAAATGGAATGAAATGCATATGGCGCTCTCTCGCAGTACAGGCAGCATAATAGTTGGTTTGGCGGGCTCGGTGTACAACAAAGAGCTAAGCTCGTCTTATTTATATGTATTGTATGTATGTAGCTGCTTCTTATTGATAAATCGGTGGTGCTATTATAGATTATAGTACTCAATTCAATATACACTTACCTTGAAATTAAATATCCATGTCGCTGTACCTATCTTCTGACGAACTCATGTCTTCACTTCACACTAATGGAATATTTTTTGGACAGTTAATAACGATGTCCACTGATATTCTAAAATGGCGGTTTCCTCGTTAACTCATTGCAATTTACAAGGTAATTTATTTGGGTCAAGTTTATTTTCGAGACAGATTGATTTTAAAATATCGAGCTGGGCTAAATAGTTTTTCACGTTAATCACTACTTTACGCTCACGTTCAATTAATTTTTTACCTTTCCCGTTAGCCCAGGCTCCTGACATTAGGTCGTGAGATTATTGTAGATAGATACTAGGTACGTAGTTTACAAACTATGATCAGGATTCACAAAACAAACAAATTGATAGGCAGCTCAAACTGAAACTGGTTAGAAATTATACACTCAGCGTACGGCAAGCTACGCAGACAGACTGTACTCTTTGTTGTGCACTCAGCCGGCCAAACCAACTATTGCTGCCTATACTGCGAGAGTGCGCCATATGCATTTCATTCTATTTTTGACTCTACAGTAGTACTCTTACGAACGGACTTAGAGAAGGGCTGAATGTTTTCAAAATCTGGAGTGATGCGACGTGACGGTAACCAGTGACCACGAAAACAAAAACTTAGTATTTGACGATCCAGAAAAAACGGAAGGAGCTGGGAAAGGTCCAGCATCACCTTAAAAGCACGTCCATCCAACTTGAATATAAATCGGGAGTTGTGAAGGCGAAATTCCAATACACATTTTGTGGTACAACGATGCATATAGATTACATGTTAATGTCTGAGCATGCGTAGCGGGTGCCATTTTCTTTAATAATCACATATGACAATGCATGCGCGAGCACGCATAAGAATTGTTTGCGCTCGAGCGCGCCTCTACTCTTTCTCAACCTGAATGAAATGACGCGAATATATTTTATTTGAGATATATGATAAAAATGAGGGGTTTTGGAGGGTTGTCGAGGGCGAGGGCTGCTCATTTTGCTCAAATTCCCAGCCCTCAAGGGGAGGGCAAAGGCGAGGGCTACATATTTTGGAAGAGGACGAAGGCGCACACTTTGCCCAAACATGATGTTGAGAAATCGGAGCGTTGCACATTTGGATAAATTCTGTTCTGAGGTGGATAAATGGAGGCGTATGAGGAATAATCGAGAAGAAGAAGAGAGGAAGGAATGTTTGAGGTATGCTGGGATAAAGGGAGGAAGACTCTGAATGGATGGGAATGAATCAATGAATAGTCACTTATCAATCACTTAAGGACGGGATGTAGGTATAGGCACTTTTTGATTCTTGGACGTTTGGTGGCGCTGCCTATTGCGTGCTCAAAAAAACTTTTTGGAGGAAAGTCGCTGTGATTTTCGAGTGTCTTTCTGTTCAAAAAATCTGAAACAATTCATATAAGCAGATAATTTTATGCTGAACAATGTGTAAATGGGCGCCAAGTCTTTAGCTCGTAACTAAAGCGGGCTACAGCGCTCAAAAGACGCCACAGGGTTACGAGCTTGTGTTTCGGCGTAGAGCCTTGGCGCATATTTAAACATTATCAGCATAAAATGATCTGTTCATTAGAATTTTTCAGATTTTTTGAATAGAAAGCCACTCCTACCCCATAGCGTCTTTGGAGCGCTGTAGCGCGCTTGGGTTACGATTACAAGCTAGAGACTTGGCGCCCATTTAAACATTGTTCAGCATAAAATTATCTGCTTATATGAATTTTTTCAGAATTTTTCAACAGAAAGCCACTCGAACGCCATAGCGCCTTTGGAGCGCTGTAGCGCGCTTGGGTTACGAGCTAGAGACTTGGCGCCCATTTAAACATTGTTCAGCATAAAATTATCTGCTTACAGGATTTTTTTCATAACTTTTCAACAGAAAGCCACACGAACCCCATAGCGCCTTTGGAGCACTGGGCGCTTGGGTTACGAGCTAGAGACTTGGCGTAATAGAGAAAGTTGCTCGGCGCCAAAAATGGAATATAACTGCAAAATTTCAGAATTTTTGAACAGAAAGCCATTCTTCGTGCCAATAATGCGATATTCTTTTGGCTCAATAAGCAAAAAAAACTAATTAAAGAAATTCAAAACATACATAACACAAACTACAAGAATTTGGCTACTCGGTTTGTTTTAGTTCCGTTCCGACACTTTACAGGCGAGATGTGAACGTCCCTAGCTGCACCAACCACTCCTGAGGATTTCCCAGGTATGTTCGAACACTGACATTCGTAAGTCCCTGGGAAATCCTCGAAGAGCCCATACAGATCCCCGAAATTCCCTTGAAGCTCCATAAGACCCGACTTTAGACTTCCTAGGGCAGTCCCAGCGCAATGTCCTAGGGGCATTCAGGTTGACCTTACCCGGAAATTCGCACAGCATGCAAACCTTCGCAGAATTTAGAGTAATTACACACTTTACCAGAATTACTTCTTGAATTAGTTTATTGCACTGTATTGCTAAATTAAACAATGCAATGTTGTACATTCAAACTCAACTATTTAGATACATACATAGTTTAGATAAGTACATAATTTGTATACTTACATAAATGGTTTTTCAGTAATTTGTGATAACAAACGTGACTATAGGGTACAATACGCAAGTTTACTTGATATGTCGAAAGTTGCCCTGGAACGATTTGCCAATTTCTTCTTCAGTCACGGTTCCTGAAAGTTTCGTCTAAAACTGCAGATTCAGTTGTGACCTCGACTAGGATGGGCAAACGCCTGATGTCGTCTGGGTGATCTTGAGTCCACGATGTCGATGAGGCTTGCTTACATCGTAGAGGTAGTGTTAGTGGAGTTACTTAATGGTACAATTTAATTTAACGATATGACGAGCAGGACCCAGCTCTGTAGTTGTAGACGGTTGATTAGCGTGAATGTTGAAAGACAGACGCGGAGTCTCGCGCTCTTTCTCTTGCCTGCCACCGCCTGCAAATCAAACTTCCTGGCACAATATACGTAGGAAGTACGACGGAGGTCCATAACGGGACGTTAATTGTCAAAAAAACGTAGTTACCAGGGCTAGCCTTGGGAAGTTCGATTTGTGAATGTCCCGAACGTCCGGCTTAGGAAGCAAATGGGATTTCCCTGGGCTATTGGTGCAGCT
>JAQFXY010000923.1:0-14947 GCA_034693865.1 Ceratophysella sigillata | reverse complement strand
GTGGTGGTCCAGGTCCTGCCCCCTTCACGGGGGTGTAGAATAGTGGTGGTCCAGGTCCTGCCCCCTTCACGGAGGTGTGGGTAGAAGTCTGACAGTTTGGCTGGATCGAATCCTTCTTCCCAGCAAGCTTCGACCGGCAACTGAGGTGAACTTTGTACTTTGGCTCGGTTTCCGAGTTAGGGGTAAGGTAGGGCAGGGTCACCCCCCACGAGGCCAATGCCTCAAAACTAAGACAAAATGCCCTTAATAGGCCTAAATAATTAGGTTTTTAAGTTACAATTAGAGTTTTACTATATCATTCGCATATTTTCCAGTCTGAGGCGGGCTATTTAAAAGAAACCTATATATCTCCCCTTAGATGATATTTAATTACTTCTAATTAATTGATCGCAAAGTACCAAATAATTAGGGTTTATTACGCAGTTTGTACAAGCAGCAATATCCACACCTCTAGTAACTACCTACCCCACTTAATCCATAAACTATTACGGAGTTAACACCAACAACAGTCCTAGCGTTGAAATACATCACGATGGAACGTACACCAAACCATACAAAACCTGACGTACAGAGGCAGAGGTCAAAATCAAATCCAAGTAAACGAAAAAAAGAAGAGTCTGTGTCACCGCCAGCTACACCTGACGATGGCTCATGGGGTCAAGTTGAATGTTCTTTTGTACGCTAACCAGGACGACGAGCTGGAAGTTTTCGATGAAGATCAGACCAGCCCAGGACCAGCCAAGGTCACCCCATTAACTAACAAATACATTGCAATACTACTTGCCGGTCAAACCAAATTACTAAAATAGTGGCTAAACCCGATTCTTTCAAGCGTGATCTCAAAAGTCATTGATCACGAAGACCGCCTACGGAGACTAAAGAAAACAGAATGAGAGCTACAGGAGAAGTTCGGGGCAGCCCAATTGCTACCAACGGAAGTTGACGGTGCCACAGTCACAGATTTTAGGATGAAGATCGAGGCCCAAAGTAAAGACTTGTGTGACAATAAAAATCGTACTCCTTCGCCCGATTGGCTGGCTGACTTACGTCGACAGCATCAACGGATCGAAGACGAGAGACAAGCCAAGAACCACATAATTTACGGACTAGACAGAACTTCAGAAAATACGGTGGAGATCACACAAGACATCTTTGAGGGTAAGCTTGGAATCACGCCGGCCTTCAGCAACAGTTTTTGGTTGCGAAAATGAACATTAGCCCCACTATTTATAAAGCTGACACATGATCAGGACAAAGGATTCATTTTCAGAAGTTGTTGGAAACTCAAAGACACTGGAATTTCCGTAAAACAGGACATCTCTGAAAACACACGACACGAGAAAAGACGGCAACTAGAGACCTTCAAAAAATTACGATCTGAAGGAACGAAGGTTAATTTCCGAGGTCCTGTACTCTATGCCAACGGCAAATCTTACCAGGCACCGACGCAAGTGACAAAACAAATGGACCAGGACCGATCAGCACTTCACTGAGATGGACGCCGAGGATCATGCGGACGTAAGGTTACTAATAAACACAACTGTAATGTAATGATAGTAATGGTATACTTTATTATAAAGTCGAAGGTATTGCAAGCAAGAACGCAAGTTTCTATTCCGATCTATTATATATATATATATTAGTCCAGATATTTTCTGTTTTTGTGAGACATTTCATTCGAAATCAATTGATTCATTGAGAAACTAGGTGTCAGTACAAAGATAATCCAAACGATGAAAGCCATTTATGCGATAGCTAAAGTAAGAGTAAGTACAAATTACGGCATAAGTAGCTCTTTAAAAATTGAGAAACGCGTACTACAAGGCGAAACAACTAGCCCTATAATATGGAACATGTATCTCGAAGATTTGGTAAATATATTACAACAATCTGATACGATGCCTGTAAATATGTTAACTCGAGTATCCACGCATTACTTTATGCAGATGATATTGTATTACTGGCATATTCTCCTAACGAAGTACAAAGAAAAATAGATATTTTAAGCGAATGTTTATAAGCAAATGGCCTTCGAGTTACTTTAACTAAAACAAAGAGCATTGTCTTTAGTAAACGCAAGGATACGGAAAAAATCTTTGTTCAATGGGACAGGCAAAACATAGAACAGGTAAAAATGTACATGTACGCGTATACACAAATATAATTCGTAAAAAAGGCCAAAACTGCACTTTTCGATTTGAAATCCCTGATTTTCAGATCCAAGATAACCAATTCTACAGGTATTTTAGCTCTTTTTCATACTCTAGTGCGCTCAGTCTTATCGTACTGGTCTCCGATTTGGGGGCTAAGATTTGCCGACTGTTTTGAGAAATTAAGACTTAACTTTTTTAAATCACTGTTCCTACTACCAGTTGCCATTCCATCATGGTTTTTTAGACTAGAACTTGGCTTAAAAACAAGTCAGCTATTTTTTGTCAAATTATAGTTGAAGTTCATGTTAAAGGTGAGTAACACGAGGAAGGATTGCTTGGTTTATAAGGCTTACAAAACTATGAAAAACCTAAATTACAAATCATATTGGTATAAAAACCTTCTTGCTATATGTACGAAGTGGAATTGTAAACACTTGCTAAATATTATTGGTAATAACGACGAACTATCTGTATGATCAAAGATTAATAACATCAATGTTTATACAAAATCGAACAAGAATCGATTAGTTTAGATATTAGTAAAATGAGAAAATCCAAATTATTTAACGTATTTAAAGCAATTAATATTGCAACTTAAAGCATTCATATCACATATTACTCTTCATGGAAAAGTAGATAGACTGCGAAGTTTAGAACTAATATATAAATAAACAGTGGCAACCGTAAAGATGCAGGCATAGTAGAGTAAAAGCATCAACAAAACGATCAATGGTACCTAACAAACCCTATAAAGCTAATGAATAAAACATTAGCAGTGACACTTATTTTAAAAAATGCAGCGCGATGAATATCTCTACAATCACATTGTCTTGGTATGTAGCTATCAAATTTGAGGCAAAAATTAATAGCGTGGTTGTACATGTTTTAAAAGAAGTACATTACGATAAAAATCTTCAGTATCACATTGCCTTGGTATGTAGCTGTCAAATCTGTGGCAAAAATGAATAGCGTGGTTGTACGTTTTAAAAGAAGTTATGATATTCCCCTTAAGTTATGGAAAACGACTGTACCCTTAAGGTAGCAACATTACCCTTTAAGAAACAACTGTACCCTGAATTTTTGTTTAATGATAGTTTAAATGTAATCTCATAGTCAATGTAATCTCCGTATTGGAATTATTTATATATTTGAATTATCATGCCAACCCATGAAAGGTGGTTGTCAACAATGCGATCATGTCATCATCATCATCATGTTTATTGACATGGCCGTAGCCCAATCAAGTGAGTAGAACAAAAATTGCTTACGATTATTAATATTAAATTAAGAATAATGCATTAAGGAATAGTAAAAATCATTGTAAAAAATTATTGTGATCGCATCTTGAGTGCAATTGAAACAAAAAGGTACAGGTTTTTACAATAGATAAAACTAATGTTGCTATTAACTAAAATAGGCGTATTGTAGGAGTCACAATTTGGCACAAGCTGCAGCTTCTGCTCGGAGTAATGCTGGCAGCTAAACAGGTGCGAAAACGATTTTTGCTCACCACGAAAACTGCACTGCAATGCTTCAAACATACCGAGATTGTGCCACTTGCGATTATTGTAAATAACTGAATAATTTAGTCTGAACTGGGCGATTAAAGTAATCAGGTAGTGAGGTAATTTGCTTGACATGTACCGCTCTGCACCGTAACCTTTTATACCAGAAAGGTCTTATGGGATACTCCGGTCGTCCGTCTGTCCGTCCGTCCGTCCGTCCCTGACGCTTGTTACGTTTAGTTATCAGCTACATATATAAAAACGAGTAATTGGCAGCGTTCGTGAAGCAGCCGGGAAGCAAAGGCTGCAATGTAATTACGTGTAACTCGCATGTTACATCAGAAATGGGACAAACATATAGCTTAATAAAAAATTAAAAAACGATTTGTTTCCAATTTATATATAAGAAGACTAAATTTCAGTGGAACGCCTCAAATAAACAATTTTTTAATACCATTTGAAATAGGACCATATATAAATACAAATGACTTTTGAGCCTCATTTCTGAAAAAAAAATTTGTTTCCATGGATAAAAATAAGAAGTTGGTGTATGTAAATTGAAATGGGGTTTAAACTGATATTCTGTAAATTAATGTCTGTTTCCTCTGATAATCTTTATTGTATAAAATTGGCTGTATTTTTTAGAAACCTGCCTGAAATGTGTGATATGATTTCTCTACGGGTTTAGGTTCATTTCAATAAGCTCCTTTCTGGTCCCGAGCTGCCGAAGGCAGGTTTTTAATTTGGAATTAGTCAGAAAAGGATGAGGAAGTCTTGGCCCGCAGTAAGTCATCCATTCCGATGTTCTGTCTGTATTTTGCCAAGATCTCTAACCTGGAATTAACATATTGGCAGAATTTTGGTTCCGGATATTTTCATAACCTAATTTAAACAAAATTTCCTTGACTTGCGTGCACCAGCTATAATTACAGTCTGCATGCAATGAGGAGATTCTACGTAGGTACATATAGGAATTATACAGTATGTAATCAGGGGAGGAAGTTAGGATTCACTCCAGCATAGCTAGTGTCAAGTTCAGGGTTTCCAAGGCAGTGTGGTAGCTTCCAGTTTACAGTCTGATGAAGTACCGAGGAGTACAGCTTGGGAAATTTCGCGGTAAAGCAATCGAAGATACATATCATGTAATGTTTGAATGTCCATATTATTGTATTCAAAGGAAAATAATATGTTTACTTACTTTTAATAACAACATAACAAAATGTAATTACTTCAGTATGTTTAATAATTTAGATAAGATTAACTGTTTATACCTCTTCTACTTTTTCAACTGCGCTTTAACCCGAAGACGCTTATACCTACAAGAACAAGCCTAATCTAAAGCCTAATAAGGTAATGTAATTTAATATCTGTAAGGGCCTCAGCCAATATTTATCGGACAATAAATCAAATCATTAATAATATTATTATATCATCCGCATACAGAAGCCCATGTATACTTCCACATAAAATTTTAACTGGCATCGTATTAGATTTGGCTAGGGTCTCGATCAGATCCTCTAAATAAAGATTGGACAATATTGGGCTCACCGTTTTACCTTGTATCACACCCTTTTCAATTGGAAACGAACTATTGATACCGTGCTTGGTTCTAACCTTTGCTTTTGCTATACCGTTAATGGCTTGAATTGTTCTATTTAATTTTTACTTACTCCAATCCAGAAGCCTGCTTGAAATTACTTAAGTAAAAAGCTTCAAAATAGTGTTAGCTAGAGATATTGGTCAGTAATTAAAAGAACGACACGGATAAGACTTTTTAAAGACAGGAGTAATAATGATTTCACTCCAATTAGGTGGAGATTTGCTCGTTTGGAAAAAATTGTTATAAACTTCCAACAATTCGATTCTAATAGTATTCGACAGTGCCTTCCAAACTTCAGCGGACAAGCCGTCAGTACCAGAGGCATTGTTTCTACCTAATTTATTTATAGCTATGTTCAGTTCTTCAATTGTAAAATATTTGTCTATATCTTCAATCTTTATAATATTTTCCGGAACGGAACGGAACGGAACGTACTATTGCAATTATTTTATTTTCATCGTATAAACATTTGCAAAAAATTATTTAAACGTTTCAATTTTGATTGAGCCTTTAATATTGGAACAGTATATTTCTATAAACATCCAAGGCTTGATAGCACTGCTTTGCATTTTGCAATTTTTTGGCGATACTAAAATAGTACTTTTTTCTTTTAGTTTTTTCCACGCTTTAAAAGATCAATTTTGCGTCAAAGTATTCGTTCAAAAACATAAAAAAGAGTGCATTATTTCTCCTTTTCGCCTTTCTCGGTGCTTTCAGTTTTATTGCTAGCATTTTTTTGCCTGTTTACAATCGTTATCAAACCATTTAGGTCCCCTTACCAGCTTGGCTCCATCCAGCTTAATTTCTTTCTCCAGTTCACACTGAGCAGCCACCTTGTAAATGACATCAACAATTTCTGCCATACACAGATCTCTATTATCTTTAAATCCTAGGTCTAAACGAATACAAAATTTTTCTTATTTGTGAGGGTCCCATATAACTTTGGTTATTTTGTCATTCCAGGCCAGCTGTTCAGTAGCGCCGTTCAGAGTACATATATCGAAATTATTAATTATTAATTAGGTCTAGCACCTTAAAATTAATAACCCGGTCTTTAATACTATCATTTCCGTCCCAAAAGTCGATAACGCTAGCACCATTGTGTCAGATTTATGTGTACTCTCCGCATGAATCTCCTTTCATACATCTGTTAAATATTTTTAATTATTAATTCTTATATTTTTCTATTAAGAGTTTGCCACTTACACTTGTTACCGAATCCTTTGAAGTTCTCGCGTGTGAACGGTTATCTAATTTGTTAAGTGAATTCAGAAACTGAAGATTCGAGAATTAAGATCGCCCATCAGCAGGATATCATGATAGTGGTACATTTCAAAGATTGATATCAAGGTGTTTATGAATACTACAAAAAAAATGTATCCTCAGATTCAAGCCTTATTTACACATATATAAGCACCACGTTGTTTACATTAATTATACAGCGATAATTATCGTTGTGTAGTACGTTAAACGGTAGACCAGGTTTTACTCATCAGTCATCATGTAGGCTACATCTTCCAAGTTTGCTTTCCCTGCTTCCAAAATTCTCGGTAATTTCATATTAGTCGAAGAAACCGTTTTTAAAAGATTTTGTGTGCCATGTTTCACAAAAAAAGAAGAATCGAACTAATTTTGAAAGATCGGGGAAGAAACTTGAACTTTTACCTACTAAACCTTCCTAATTGTAATACAATATACCCTGATTACCCTTATTAGTAATATTAAACTTAGTTGTTTGTGAAACCTTACGTTCGTGGTTGCCTCGGCTTCCGTTTCACTGTTAAAGTCCATCCTCGTCCATTGGTCTGGATTCTTGAATCGGCCCTTGTAAGGCTTGCCATCAGCGAAAAGTACAGGGCCGCGGAAGTAGACTTTCTTTCCTTCCGAACGCAGCATCTTGAATGTAACCAGCTGTCCTCGTCTTTCATGTATCGTGTCCTCCGACAAGTTCTCCTGTAGCGAGATGCCTGTGTCCTTGAGCTTTCGGCAGTTTTTAAAGATAAGACCTTTATCCAATAGCATATACCTAAGTATATTTAACATGTATGTATATAAATTCCATCTTGTTTCGGGAACCAGTCTAGTAGGACTATTCCACGTACAATGATTTTCAGGACGAAAGTTGATGCCCAAAAACAAAAATGAATTTTTAATTTTGAATAAAAAATTTAGTTTTCGATGATGAATACTGGTTGGAAAATCCGTAAGTACTGCGTTTCTCAAGCGAGTAAGTTTGGATAAAGTCTGCCAAAAAATACAGCTTTTGTATGACTTATTTTAACAATGTTTAAAACAGCTGACAATATGATAAAAAAAACCGGCGATACGACGTCACCGCGACCAAAATGGCTGGCATTAGACTAAGTGAGCATCCATTGGCGTATGACCTTGAATGACCTAGGTCAAGCCAGGTCAAATATTTATTTTGGGGGCAAGGGAACAAGGTCGTCCTTGGGGCTAAGGAGCTATATAAAAGTATATGTTTACTTGAAAAGGGAGCCTGAAAAGGGACATCCTGCATAAAGATTCAGGTCAAATGTTTATCTACGGAGAAAGGGACAAGGTCGTCCTTGAGTGAAACTAAGGGAATAATTTACCTTCAGCTTTACTATTGTGAAAAATAACATATATTATAATATTAGAGTACTATATTAACATAGTAAGGGACAAGGTCCTTGAGTAAAAAAAAATGCATGTTTATTTATAAATGAAAAATGGAATAGATAAAACTTGAAATACTCGAAATGAATTAATATAAAATAAATACAAAAATTAAATAAAATAAAATATTATTAATTAAGTCCTCGACGTCTTTGAATCTGACGTATTTGAATCTGACGTATTTGAATCTGACGTGCCACTAGTGTAGCCCGCCGTCGACGCACATCTTCTCGTTGGCAGACCCGTTCTCGTTCACGTACGTTGAACCTCATTAGGTGGCTGCAAACATAATAAAAAATAAGAAATGTTTTAGTTATATTATTTTTTTAGTTAAATAAATTAAACCTAGTATTTAATAATAAAAAATTACCTGTGTTCATACTCGAACCATGCCACCCAGGCGTCGTCGTCCATATCATCAGACAATGATGGTGGTTGAGGGGGAGGTGGAGGTGGAGGTGGAGGTGGTGGAGGTGGAGGTTGACTGTGAAATAAATAAAAGAAAATCAATTGTAAGATAACTAAACAATTATTCGAATTGCTCTAAATTATATAAAATAAATATTATAATAAATGAAATAAGTATTACCTTATTTCGTACTCCAGCCAGAGCACATACTCAGTAAAATCCATATCAGGAGAATAGACTGGTGGAGGAGGGCCTCTTCCTGACTCCACTCCCTGTTGTTTCCACCTTTCATATTCGATTTGTGTTGCTACATAATGTAGATAATGGTTTAAAGATCCAAAATCGGCTTCAGTCAGGTAGTTCGCTGGAGCTGGGAGTACGTTCGTACGTACGGGAGCGGGCCATCGAGGTGGTGGACCGACCGGTGGACTGGGCGGTGGAGCGGCAATGGGAATGGTAATGAGTAATGCCGGAACATTATCTATTTGCCAAGGATGGAGATTCCCAGGAAAAACGGGGAAGTCGAAAGCCGGATCATGAACGACAGGATTCGGTCCGTCCTCATCTTCGGTCTTCTCGACCAAATCGCGCTTTTCCTGGTCTAAGGACGAAGCACTTGTCGTCGGGAATTCTCCACGACATAATACACACTTGTTGCACAGAGTAAGAAAGTCTGCTAAAACTTAATAACTGTTTAGACAAACCGTATGAAACATATGGGTGCAAGGAAGCACCTCTATAGCGGTTTTATCGAAAACCCTAATAGAGATTTCGATGAGAGTGCATCTCTCCAATTTAAAAAACTTTTAGCCATTCGACCAGTACGTGCGGTCGAACTTAGGGTTAATTGGAAGCGTTTCAGGTATACACGGTTCCAGTAATGGTGAATAGCAAATAGCACGGTTTTCTAATTCTTGAGCCATGGTGATTTGGTAAAGTACAGAAGTGAACTGAATAATAAGTTTAAATTATAGCTTTCGAGCTGATGAAGGAACAAGTCCTTGATGTTGGAAATAGAAACGTGTTATTGTTGTTAAGAAATGGAACAGTAGCAGGACTAGCTTAAGGGAGCAACCCTTTAGTCAGAAATAGACGAGCCCTTTTGTTCTCTGAGTTTGAAATAGCAAACTTATTATTGTTATTGAGAAGTGGAGCAGTAACGAAACTAGTCGAAGGGATGAACCCGTTTCTTCTGTAGGTTAGAAATAGAAATTATATTATTATTGTTATTGGACATTGAACATTGACAAGTTGGAGAAATCCATTTCCAAATATGAACTATATGAACTTGAAGGTTATGTAATTTAATATAAAAGCATGTTTCTAAACATTTAGCATCACAACCAACTTTGGACCTCGAGAGAGCTATCTTAGAAACGGTAATGCATTTTACATGTACTTTTTCATAAGTAAATATTTTTTCGAAAAACATTCCAAATTATGTAAAAAAAAATGTGTAAATAAATTTTCCAGTAAAGTCTAACCATGACTAAGTAATTTCAAAAACAATTTAGTTTTGTTTTTGTTGTGTTTTAGTTTTGAAACCCTCATAACTTTTAAAGTTATAACTTTAGAAAAAAGTTTTAATATAAAAAAATACTCGAACTAGTCCACTGAGTAAGATTAGTGTTATTTTTGCCGTATACATACGACTTCGCCACCGCTGCGCCTCCGGACTTTGCACTGAAAGTGCGATTTCGGAAATTATTTTTCATCTGAAATTATTATGGTATTTTGGTTTTTTTTTAGCATAAGCAAGCATACGGAAAAGCAAGCTGACGGGAAAATCCAGCTGACGGAAGAAATAAGACCAATCCAAGCAAAGCAAGAGTCAACCAGCCAAACTCAGCCACTCCCTTCCTCTGCCTCCGGGTCTGTTCTCGAGAAGAGAAGACAAATCCCTTCCTATTCAGCCTATTCAACCAACTCAACTCAAGTATGTCTGATAATGATTCAGATTATGTTAGTTCGGATAACGAGAACCACAATGTAGACTATCTGAGTTCCGACTCAGAGTCAGAGGACAGTTTAATATCTGACTCTGATTCAATTAATGAGTTTATTAATGATAACTCCGACAGCGAGTTTAACTCGAATAGTGAGTATACAGAATATTATTCCGATTCAGATAAACACATAGATTTAGGTACTGATTCTGATTTTTCGACTAGTGAGTCTGAAAGTGAAATTGATCAGGATAGGGATAACAGACTTGTGAGAAAGTTAAGAGCACCTATCATGCCCTATGTTAACAAAAAAAGTAAAGCGCTCCCGCTTGTCTATACTAATTCTGATGAGAGTGGTTCCGATGTAGAACCACTCGACTTAAGTATTAAGAAATCTAAAAACTAAATTCAATCGTATTTTGTAAAATTGTAACTGGTTTGAAAAATTAATAAAACATTTGGAAAACAAATTCATTACCTCGGTTTTTTAACATTTTTTTACATTATTATTTATGCTTTCATAGATGTTTTGTCAGGAATGTATGCAGCCTTTCCCACATCTCCCACGTTGTCATATTTGTCAGTTCGATCCGGCTGAAGGGTTGGAGTTTCTAAAGCTTGTTCAGTCTTTGGAGAAACGTATGCAAACAAGGAAGAAACCCATTAAAGTTTTAAAAAGATTAAACATTAGATCATTCAGAAAATAAATATCAATTGTATTTGAATATGAAGAGAATTATTATTATTAAATATAAGAAATGTTGAAATAAAAAGTGAATAATAAATCGAGTAATTATATGTTGATTTTATTTTGTTTGTCTTTATTATAGTTATGCAGTCCGTTTGCTCATTTTGTGGTGAGCGGCTAAGGTCAGTATCAGCATTAACCATACATTGGTTTGATGAGCATGGAGACTGGTTTATGCATTGTTCTCCATCCCATAGAATGGATAGAGGTTGTGATGAGTCTGAAGAGGATATTGACGATTGGAGTAGTCTTATAAATCCGAAGTCGACTAGTACTCCATCTCATATCTCTCAGCAAAGTGAAGTAGTGCATCAAGTTGAGAATAATTCGATTGGGTCACGTGTCACGTCAAGTGGCGTGTGATGATCCACCCGCTCAAACTCCTAAGTGGACCAGTATGTCATCTACTATCTCTCAGCAAAGTGAAGTAGTGCATCAAGTTGAGAATAATTCGATTGGTTCACTCTAAGTGGCATGTGATGATCCACCCACTCAAACAGTTCACAGTGAAAGTGTACAAGAATCACAATTTAATATACTTGAGTATATGCAGAGTCAAATTAATGAAATAGAAGATGAACTTGGGTATTTACTATATTCACTAAGACAGAGTAATGACAGAGTAATGACAGAGTAAGTGAATGTTCTAAAAAAACACGTAATACTGAAAATCCACCAGTTGAATTAAATAGTGATGAAAGTGAAGTTATTATCACTGATGAAGAACAAAGTGTGGAAATTGTGGATGACTTGGACGTCTTTGACATGTTTGCATTTAGAGAATGCTTCTGCCCACTGTGTGAAACTCGATATCTGGATCGTATGGAATTCGAACAACACATTTATAGTTTTCATCCTGAATTTTATAATAACTGTCAATTGGGTGGTACTATAAGTGAAACCCGAATTCCTGTTACTCTTAACATTGAGTGTTTTAATGATAGTTCAGTATGTCAGCATGGTACAGAGTTAAATAACATTGAAGTTGATAATGTTACCGAGTTGATGAATAATGTTCAAAATGACACAGTACGTATTTTTTCAGAACAAGTAGATGTAAGAAAAAACTACAAAGTGTTCTTTATGTTCAATGTGTTGTTTTCCAAGACTGACAGTGATGGTAATATTGAATATATGTCAATGGGATTCACATCATATGCTCACATGATATTCAACAAGCCTATGATTCCTAAGACATTACAACTTGTACGTGATCAGATTGAGTCTGAAGTTGAAATGTATACTGGTGAGAAAAGTGGATGGACATTGGAAAAAATTAGACGATTTGAGTTTGTTTTGTGTACAATTAATCCACTTCGAGGTGGTAGATGGATGGACTTACCTTATCCATTGAATAAGAAGCGAACTATACTTAATATTAATAACGGTGAAGTGAATGAAGATGTAGACCATTAGAAGTGTTTTTTGTGGTCTGTTCTTGCCCATGAAGATATATGTAGAGAAACAAGTGATGAGTCTAACCGAAATCGTAATAAAACGGATAAACTAGTGAGTACTTACAAATTGCCTCCCTTTAGTCCAAAACATAAAGTTTGACCTATCCCATGACTTTAGAGCAAATGAATACGTTTAAACGATTAAACCCTGAAATTTCATTTACTGTGCTTGGTTATGAGATACCTGACGAAATGTTTTACCCTCAGCAGTCTACAAATAATTCAAAAACTAAATCAAGTGGTCCTCAGTCTATAAATAGTGAATATAATCAGCATAAGGAGTTGATGAAGAGATATAAAATAATTAATAAAAACACTACAGTTCTTCATAATAGTGGTGTACGGAAGAAAATCCATGTGGACTTACTACTTATCTTCAATGGAGACAATGCTCACTTTTGTCTTCTAAGGGACTTAGAAAGTTATATTAAAAATCCCAATCATCGTAATCGTAAAAGTGTGCCGTAACTGTTTAACCAGCTTTAGACATAATCGAACATTTGAAGAACATAGCATCTATTGCTTAGTAGTTCAACGGATTCGCCTTCCCGATATAGGATTTCAAATTACATTCGATCGGTGGGATAGAGCCATTCCAGTTCCATACAGATTTTATGCAGATTTCGAAGCTCTCCTCCCCGAATATAATGCTGAAAATAGTCAGCTAATGCAACGGATACAAAAAAGAAACCTTGTGAGCTTCCCGCCTGTAAAAGAAACACAATAAGACTACAAGAGCATAAGCCCTGCGGCTACTCTTGGATGTGTGTGGACTATAATGGACGAGTAGAGGAAAGTAAGCATTACCATATTACCGATCCAGATGAGAATGTTGCAGAAAAGTTTGTGAGTGAAATTAAGGCTAAGTGTGTAGAGTTAGAGAATCGTCTTGCTATATTTCAAAGTATAGCCAAGAACAAATGGATATTAATGAAGATATTCATGAGGAAGCTAAAAGTGTGGGAAAGCGCTTCTTTTGTAAAGAAGATCTAGTAGATGATGATGATGAGCTAGCACCAGATCGCTCATTAAGAACTGATCGACATCATTCGCATTTACCACGTTATGAGTTTGTGGGATTAGCTCATAGTAAATGTAACTTTCGTGCACAAGTGAAAGTGAAATTCCCAGTTTTTATTCATAATTTCGGATTTTATGACTTACATTTCGTAATCCAATGTCTACGTGAGCTTAAGCAGAAGAATATCATAAAAGAAGCTAAGCCTATACCTAAAACAAGTGAAAAGTTACTTGCCCTTAACCTTGATCATAACATTACATTTCTGGATAGTCTTGCTTTCACAATGTCATCATTGGACAAACTGGCAGAGACTAAGGCAGAGAGTGGGACTGTTAAATTTCGAATTACACATCAAGAATTCGGTAACGAAATCATTGATGGAGCATATTTTAACTTACTATTTCAAAAAGGAGCCTATGCATACTCTCTAATGAAATCTGTGGATGATTTTAAACGTGATGAACTTCCCCCAGCAGTCGACTTCTATAATGACATACAAGAAGTTGGGATAAAAGACTCAACTTATAAACATGTTCAAGCTGTTTGGGAGAGCTTCAAAATTCGTGATATGGGACATTATCATGATCTCTATTGTCGGTAAGTTGGTATTTTTTAAATTTATGTTTTAAATTAAAGCATAAGGGAGGGAATTTATAGTTTTTAATGATACTTTTTCAGTCTTGACACAGCACTATTGGCTGATGTGATGGAAAACATACGAGCTATAATGAGGGAAACTTATGAGCTTGAGCTAGCTCACTATTTCAGTATTCCTATGATAGTATTTGACGGAGTTCTTAAAATGTCTGGAGTCAAGCTTGATCGTTTAACTGATAGTAAAATGCACTGTCTCATCGAAAGCGGCATAAGAGGAGGCTATGTAGGCTGTGGAAGTCTAAGAGCTGCTAAAACAAACAATAAATATATGGGAAAAGAATATGATGAGTCAGCACCAAGTAGTTACTTATTATATGAAGACGCCACCAATCTTTATGGTATGAATAACTAAATAATTAGCATTACTCTTTTAAATTTTTATCCTGTTGATTATAACTACTTTTTTATATAGGAGAAGCAATGTCCTGCTATATCCCTCAAGGAGATTTCAAATGGTTGAATAAAAAAGAGATTCAGAATATTAGTAAGGACATACATGGCTATATTTTAGGAATTAATGACGAAGGAGCTAGAAGATGTGTGATGGAAGTTGAGATTGAAATTCCTAAAGAGCTACATGACAAATTCAATGACTATCCACCTGCACCTATAAAGCGATGTGTTAAGCCGGATGAAATATCAAAGTCATACCAACATCCACTTATGGATGATCTGAAAATTGGAAAGAGTGTGTATAAAACACCGAAACTTGACGCTGATCTTCATCATAAAAAGAACTATGTTGCACACTATTCAACCCTAAAAATCTACATTGAAATTGGATGTAAGA
>JAQFXY010000922.1:0-14957 GCA_034693865.1 Ceratophysella sigillata | reverse complement strand
GTGGGGTTAGTGGGTACAACTTTGACCTGTGAACTCATCCGCTCCCACCGAATCGTTAGATCGGGTGACACGCTCGTACTAGTCTCCACATAGATTCGCAATGGTTACCATTACCAGTCTTATTTACGCTCTAGTACCAGATACCAAGGTTACAGAAAATTAAGATGTACATTTAAAAGTCAAATAAGCAAAATAACAGGTTCCACCAGGTCCAAATGCACTGTCATTAAACTGTGCCTGGTACCTGTGTATTACAGTTGGTGTTTAATATTACAACTAGCTGGGCTTTTAATAACTCAATTCAGAGCTGCCCAAAGCTAGCCCATGCCTAGTTAATGCAGTTAATGTTATTAAGATAATTAAGGTATTAAATGAAGGTAAGGTTTCCAAGATCCTTAAGTATTCCTACATGGGAACCTGTGCTACATTTTTCAGCTGGGTTAGAAATGTGCTGATCTCCTATCAAAGAAAATGGGGAAGAAAACAATCATTTTCCTAATTCGGGCTTCAATAGAACACGGAGGTTGACATCCCCAAAATAGAATCTGTCCACGGTTTCCTGAGTGGAGATTGAGCGAAGGCCTTGGATTGGCCTCTACGAGGCAGGATCTGATTAATGAGGAGGAAGACTCGAGTTAATCTTCTTTATCTGAGAACGATAACTTTCTCCTGAAACAATTTCCTTAAAACATAATCTATTTTCCCTCTCCGTCATCTTCTTCTGCCTACTGGAGCTATTGTGTTGCTGAGAAGGTAGGAGGCATGATGAATGGGCCCACGTCCCTCCATCTCTCTTCCCATTGTCCCGGCCTGAATATGAAGTGGTGTGTGTTTTGCTCAATTCTTCTTAAGACGAGGAGAAAACAGGAATTGAATAGGATTGTCGAGAAAGGCCGGGTCTTAATTACCTCCTAGCACTACGGACCAGCCCAGTGATGATAGAATACGGGATGAGGGAATCAGAAGCTAGGCCGAGCTCTCGGGTTTGGCTTAATGGGTTTGATCCAATCCAGAATATCGAGCTTCCCGAAGAAAAAAAATGCATAACTCTGTTTTATCATGATTTAACATAAATTCATTTCTCCGCCAGCCCAACGACATGTTTCTCTTTAGTTTCTAAAGTCCTTCTCTTAACTTGTATTCAGAAGAGGCGGACTCAAAATCTCATTGTGCTGGATGCGCTGTGGCATCCCACGTCAATTGGACCCGGTTATTTGAGTTACGTTCAGTTGTGTTACCTCATTCTCTGCATGGCAAGTCATGGTACAGGGCATTAGGTTATGGGGGGTTTTAACCCAACCCCTAGTATGTTGGACAAAGATTGCTCACCGAACAAGCAAAACAATTTAGCCTACGGCGCAATTTAGTTTGCTTTTTATCTTTCTTTTGCCACTTTTGGCACAAATCTTTTCGTACCTAAAAATTCTGATCCGACTAAATACAAGTTGACACGTTTTTAAGTTAACTTTGGATTTTCGCTTAAAAATGGGTTAAAAATCCAAAAAATTCCCGCCTTGCCTGTTGTTCATTTCAATGCCCCAAAAAAAATCCTAGCTAAAAGCTCCTGTTATGCTGAGTTTGTTAAGCAACCATAACGAAGCGATATGTCGCTCTATTTACTATTTTCTGGCAGAAATGGCTATACCAAACTTGGATTTCAGATTCTGTTAAGCTTTCAGGATGTGCTTGAATGTATTTCGCATGGCATAACTGAACCAATACAACATAAGCAATTCACAAGGCGCAGTTGACGTAGAATTCACCGTTCTGCTTAGGTATGCCAGTGCTCCGTCCTGGATCGGATTCTGGCTGGATGTGTGCATGTGAATAGTCGGGGAACGGGAGTGGAGGAGCAGAGAGGAATGGGACAGATTCTTTGCACTTGGCAGATTTAAAGGCTGCCTAAATCCCATTTATCGAATCTCTCATCTCCTGCTGTTATAAATTTATAGAGGAAAGGGGAGAAAGCCTGAGACTCCAAACCCGGAAATCCAACAAAGTCATTCTTCCACTTGTGAGGCAACTGGGCTCTTCTAAATGCTAGGATCAGTCCCTCTGCCCAAAAACATTTAAATAGTTGGCATAATCCACTTATTCATATTTAGCTACCTATGGGAACGGGGGCGGGGAAACGGGCTGGAGTAAAGAACAACTTTCCTATTTTTATCAACTTTTATTCCCACTATAGAACATTTTGTTTCTTCCCTTCTCTCCACCGAATTTCCATAGATTTAAAAAGTTTAGTTTTCATTCTAACTTCTTTTTGAGCAGAGCGGCAGAGAGGCCTTTGCTTGTTTAGCCTGACTCCCATTTGTATTCCAAACAGGTTTCATTTAAATACATCCTTTTAAGTAGGCCTTTCCTTCCGCTTCCAGCCTGAGCTTCATATTCTCACTATTTCCTTCCGCCACTCAATCCGATCAACAACGTGTTCTTCATGCTCGTGCAGTCCAACCTACTACACGCGGCAGTGACACAGTTACGCCTATGCTAAGCATATACCTCCCAAATTATACTGGATCCTCTTACGTGTGTAGGTGGATACAGCGTGAGGTGTAACAGTGTTTCCATAGCTGGGGTAACGTAATTTCACGGTATGCACTTATTTCTGAAGCCTAACCTTCGTTTAGTCAAGTTTACTCTCAGTAGATTTGTACAGATAGAATCAATTAGTTAGGTTAAGTTCCCAAAATGTGGCGGCTACAAATGGGTTTTTGAAAACTGTCTTCGGAGGTGGGTGCTTACACAGTTACCTGTCTCTATGAGTGCTCACCGTTAGCGCTTTCTACCTTCATTTTGAAGATATTATTTTGTACAATAAAAGATTTACTAGACATTATAACTATGCAAGTTGCAAATGCTTTCGTATTTTTCAATTCAAGTAAGTGACCTTTTATGGATTTTATAGCAAGAAATGCATAAAATTTTCTATCATGTGTGAAAAATAAATTTTCTTGCTGAGGTCAGTGGTTTCAAGTAGAATCTTGCTCTGGAATTTATAGAATCCAAAAAAGGTCATTGCCTTGAATCTAATAATCTGAAAGTTTTTTTTTTTTTTACTTTTTTTCATTACACAGTTGAACTCATCGCTTCAGTTAAACTACATAGAACCTCGGCAACGGTTTCCGGCAAATTTTAGTCAGCATTTAGAAACTTATTACTTATTACCAATGCAACTTGTAAGTAAATGCATTCAGCGATTCAGAAGCCTGGCTTCTACATAATAGAAAACCTTGTGATATTCTGGCGAGCCAGCTCGAGTTTTACTTTTGTACGTTTTGTTAACGTTACCCAAGCGGACGAATGGAACTCAACTTGGACATGGTATCAGGATCAGTAATGCTTGATTAGTTTTTTTTTGAACCGCAAATGACGAGAGTTCCACTTGATGATTAAACTTTGCGTTTCCTAAATATCCTCTCCATGTTCTGTCCATGCCACGTTGGCTACATGTAGAAGTGTTCAGGCAAAAACCCATTGCGGTTTTTTCAAAAGGATAGGGCAGAACTCTTTAAAACGAAATAAATTCAACCAAAAAGTTTCAGACTCATGTGAAATTTCAAACCCCATCCGTCTCTCCTTTAATCTCAAAAACTACTCTGCGAACAAATTAAACTTTATGTTCAGCTGACCACTACCTAAAGATACGTAGAACTATCGTGTCAACCCGTTCCTAAATACCCGGCCATGCTTTTCAAACAAATGCAAACACAATTTTTGAAAAGCTATTCCAATGTATTGTGGATTTGCAAAGCACAAAGGCGGAACTGCAAAGTAAACGGAGATTGGCCCAGTTAACCCTACGTGATTGTTACAATGGCCGAAGACAGTTTACAATATACAATATATTCGAACATTTCGGAAAACCTGACCTAAATTAACCTAACCATATCCGTACCTGGCCAAAATTAACAACCTACCTTGTTTTTAACCGCTTTCGAGGTTCAGAAAATGTTTACGTGCAACACAGGGCTTCTAACTGTAACGTTTTAAATTTCAAGCGTCTAACATTGTTATTTACAATGAAATTTCCACAAATATTGCATTCGGGGTGGTTTTGCTTACACATACTGGAAAATAACTAACCCTAAGTGAAATCCGGGATAAGAGGCTACAAAATACTTATTGGTATGTAGTTGCTTTCGACGAAAAGATCCGTTTCTCGTATGAATAAAATATAAGCATCAGAAGTAGCATTATACGCTTCAGTTCACAATACAGTAGCTAGAGAGATAATGATAATACTCATTGGAGTGGGAGATAAATTAGCTGCAATTTAATATAATCCATTCTGAATATATAATTTGGACTTGTTTGGCATGGCAAGGGAACAAGTAGAGGTAAATTGTACTCAGCCAGCAGCAGCCTTCTCCCACTCGTTCCCAGCTCCTCCGCCCAACGCCCAAGTGCACAAGGTCTCTGAAGTGGAGGAAGTACATAAAATTACTAACTGAGTTTCTGAAGTTGGAAGTCTCAGTGATCTTGACACGACGGGTGATCCATCAAATCCTCACTGTCTGTCTTCCCACTCGACTTTTTACTCTCGCCTTTTCTCCAGCAACTAAAATTAGTTCCAATAAAAGTTCATTTCCACGAGTTATTTTCACAGGGGAGCTGGGCTGGAGAGCTCTCTGATCTCTCACCAACTTGCCCAAAACTTGGACTTTCATCCACTACTACTACGAAGATGAAATGGGAAATAGAGCTAATTTGACATCCACTATTGGCCTCGCCACATGTCGCCCATACAAAAAGCCTTCATGAGCTCCGCATTATTCCCAGAGCCCTACTAATAAGCAAACCAGGAACTGAGGACGCAGTGTAGAATCATGAGAATTATAAGATTTCCTATTCAGCCTAACCTGAAACCTCAACCTCAGAGTTGGGCTTTTGAGAGCTACCTGGGGTTCACACACTTAAAAATCGCCAGAGAGAACCCATGAAACTTCAGGACACTTTTAGCCATAATGTTAGCCACTCAAATCTCCGCCTGCCCACTGCAGAGCCGAGAGAAATAAGCTACAAATAAATCCTGGAAAGGTAAGTACTTTGGAAAAAGAATGTCTTTTCTATCCGTAAAACTCAATTTCATAAATAATGAAGAGCCCAAGTTATTGTTTCCAATATTTGTGTGAAACTTTGCCCGTCCGCCCTCGTAGGAAGAGGCTGGCTGATAGGAGAGGCGGGAAATGGGGGTCTCAATTCATAAATCTGTATTCCGTCGCCCAAGCCTGGGTTCCAAACTATGAATATGAATGGATATAAAATTGATTTAATAGAGTGGAAGTAAATGGTGTGGGACTCGGGAAGAGAAGGGAACGAATTCGTCATATTACGTGAGTGTGATGCGTCTCCAGTCGACATATCCTCTCCCAGCCGTCCCAATGTTTATGTGAAGTTGAAATATTTGAGACGAGAGAAAAGTAGGGAAAAAATGCAAGGGGAAAAAAGGAGCTCACTGGTCGTACATACAGTAGTATCTCTCATAAGTACATTACGTATTACGTCCCGAGAACCCAGTTTGGGAGGGAAAATATTATTCTAACCGTATGAGTAAGAGGCTCGGCTCTTGTGTAAGAAGCAATGGAATAAATACAACTTTCCCTTTGACTCACTCACATTGTTTTGTCTCCTTTTCTCCAACTGAGTTCCTTCTCCTTCCAAGAGAACATAAGTGCATTTACTATATTATTATCAAGCCTTTTCCCGTCCCTTGACTCAGGCAAATGCGGAGTAAGTGTATGGAGTGACGGACGAGATGGCGGAGCGGCTGAGGAGATGAGAAATGGCCAGAATCGCAGAGGCTTATTCCATGCAGGCCAGGCCAGACTAACACTGGCCTTCTCGGGATTCCAGCGTTTTTTATCCGAAAACGAATCCCGAAATAAAGATAATGAGGAAGTTGGACTAGTTTAGTAACATTTTCAGGATACGTTGTAATAAACATTCAAAGTTAACCATATTCTAGGCGATTTAAAGTCGAATGAGTCAAATTTTAAAAATTTAAAAATTCGAATAATTACCGAAAATTATTGTACAAGTATGTCATTTTCACTATTTCAGGAATTTTATACATATCTTAATAATGTAAGTTAATAGTAAACCGACCCAGATCCCAATCCTGGCATTGGGTTTGAATTTGACTCCCGGGATTGAAAACCGGCTGATTAAAAGGCTCAAAGGACGAGCGTCGGCTTTCCCTCTGTTTTCTCCATACCTATACTCTGACAAGGCCAGATATTCGGGCTGTAGTAGGCACTATTCATCTCTCTCTTATTCCACCAAGGCTAAACTCAAGTTCAACTAGTGCTACATTAAGCGGCAACGATTAAGCACTAGTAATTCCTACGGATGAAACATAAACAGGTTCTGCTAATTACGAGAATTGAGTGAAGTAGCGTGTTTGTATGCAGCAAAAGGGGTTCTACGAAATTTATTTCCATTCCTTTGTAAGTAACCACCCGTTGGAAAGAATCATTTTGAAAATTTTGCCTAAAAACAGTGAAGTAGAATGCGTTGTTACAATAAGTTGGCGATGGAAACTGTGGCCCGGTTAAAAACAAACACAATTCTTCCTGGATAGACGATTTAAAGTAGAAATTAAAGTTGGTATCGTTCCTAGTTTGATTAAAAGGGCGAAAAATGAATCCAAAGGAAGAAAATTGGAACAGAAGCTAAGAGGAATATCGCCTAGTACGTACGTGTGGCTAGACAAGGAATATCATGCATTGTTAATCTGGAGCTAAAGTTTCCATCTCTCTGCATCCTGCCCCTGTCATCCTTCACGTAACTGAAAAACTGCTCCTCACCACATGCTAGAGTGAAGAGAGTGACTTTGAAGTGTATCACTAAACTAATAAATAAAATAGGATTCCCTTTGCTTTCAGAAAAGGGCGGAGTAGGATTACGTCCGTTGCCACGAGGCAATCGGATTCTGGGCTTCATGATTTCCCTCTCATAGGCTCTCATAATTAGGAGGAAAGGGGCAGATCTATTTACAGTGTCTGTGCAAATTGAGTGAGTGAACAGAGAGATGAGAGCTGCCCAGCACGAATTTGGAAGAAGGTAAACAGATCTCGATGCAGGCAAGGGAAGAGGCGGAGATGCTTAATGGAAGATCTAATGGTTCATAATGACTACTCCGAACGGAGCAAAATCCTGGAGCTGTTGACTATGCCAGGGCTCCTTTCCCCGTGCATACGTCATGCCAGATACTGGATACTCATCCAGCAATCCTCTGCTTAGTTTGCAGAGTGTAAGCAAGCACAAAAGCCTTATGTGTACTAATACATTATTGAAATACACATGAGAGTAGTAGATGCGTGGGCACATACTTTGGGTTTGAACTTTGGCTTTGGACAGGACAAACTCTTTTAATGTCTCTGCTTTTTAGAATTTTATTTTAAGTTTGTATTTTGGCCTGTACGGTTCTCTCGTGCGGGAACTTAAGCTCGTTTCACCAGACTCCGCCATTCAAATTATTCAAACCATTGATACCAGCCATGTTTGGAGAAAGTGATAATGTGTGTTACAACTCTGGAAATTCTACAATGAATTATAGATTGAGTTTATATTGAAAAATGAAATAAATAAAGAGAATAATCCCAGCTTATCTTCACTCAGCTTTTACTATCAATTACGACTTGAGTAAAAAGTCGTAACATCCACCTTGCATCATTCTACAGGGGCTAAAGCTCTTGTTTATTATCCACTATTAAGCAGTGCCGTGGATTGGTTCTAGGGCCAGAGTAAAAGTACGGGAATCCGGATTATGGATTATGAATAAAGTGCCCTCCACAGGTTCAGGAATATGAATATAAAGTGGTGGTAGTTAAAGTAATTTCAGGTCCACAGGATTACACAGACATGCATTATAGCCAAATGCGTACCATAGCTCCTGTTGTATGGCTCCTGGCAATTATTTGAACTTCTCCCCGCACCAGATACTGAATGTTTAACAACCGAGCCTTATAGGGAAATTATCTGTTTGCTCTCCTGAACTCTTTGCCTGGCTGGAATCTCAAAACTGGGGATGGGAAAGACTGCACGAAATTATAAATGTATTTCCAAGTCTTTAATAAACTTGACTCGGCACTATCTCCACTTTCGACTCGCTCCAACTATTGTTCCAATATTAGAGTCCGAGATGGAAATAAAAATATTTGGTTGGATTCTGAACTTTCTCCATGTATGTACATGTTGCTGAAGGGAAGTGTATGGATTCTGTGTTTGGAGGGCAAAAAATGAGAAAGTCTCGACTCAGCAGTCTATCTATACGGTCATTTGTAAGGAAATCAGGCATAAGAAAGTCTCTGTGGTCTCATGGAGGGCTGCTGGAGCAGGGAGAGCTCAAGTGGTTGAGAATATTACACCCTCGCTGCCCCTTTTCGGCCTCAAACCAGATTATAGCTTGTATTATGGACGGAACTAGTTATTATAATGACTCCGAGTCTCCGTAAAATTGTTCTATAACTTTTACCTAAATATCCCTTTTATTATGTTTAGATTACCTTTCTCCTCTCTTGACTCCAGAGTCCCGAGTCCAAATGACGCCACTTTCCCTACAGTGAAATGCCTCGCAGACAGAGCTCCTTACAGCCAGCTGGCAAACCTGCCCACTCAACTTCCCACTTTCCCTTCCAACCTTTCCCCATGAGCTATGCATATATAAATATGGCAATCGGGCTTTGCCCTTCTTCGGCTTCATGCTCCTGGCTGAGCAACTCTGTGCAAGCAGCTCTGTATAGGTATTGCATGGGACAGGAAAGGAAGGAAATAGGGGGTGGAGTTGTGTCTCAAATGGAGCTCTATGCTGCTCGGCTGAAAATAAGCGGAGCTCTACTTTGGTCGTATCTGATAGCTCGTTTTACATATTGTGCCTCTCCTTTGTTCCGGGTTTGAGTGTCAGTAATGCCCATCTCGCTCGTCTGTCGGGAAGACATACGTCAGGCAGAGGTAGGGACGGAATAGGAGTCATTACTCCAAATCCCGACTGCCCAAACAATGGGCGTGAGGCACCTATTATGGGCTCTCGTCTAATAACGGATCATGAACATTGTGGAAATCCAGAAATCTCCCAAATCCAAAAACCTCCTCCCAGCTACGTTCGACCTCCGTCCCATGGATTTTATTAAATAGAATTCCAGAGCCCAGTCCTGCCCAACCTCTAAATAGTTGTTGGAAGCGTATTAGGCGGAACTTTTTCCTCTCTGCCGCCGCACAACAACCTGTCGTTTCCATTCACTTTTCTAATGAAATTCCCTTGACTTTCTCTCTCTCTCTCTCTCTCACTTTCTCGTTGAGCGGAGAGGAGGGGAAAAAACCAATCAACAAGTAACAAAAACTCTTGTGAAACAAAAGGATACGTATGTAGTAGTTAAAAAGAATCCCCATCCAACCCAGACTCCAAACCCAGAATAAATAATGCACAAGGATACTTCAAAGAGAGCGGAATACAATTTATACACTGGGATGAGAATAAAGAATTCAATTGTGGAGCTCGGGACGAGTTAGGCTCTAATACTCTCGAATTAGGCGGGATCTAAAAGGTTCCCACAAATGATTTCACTCCAATTGGTGGTAAAGGACAATACTGCTCGGCTTCTCTTCAATGGCTTAACCTCAACTCCAGTTGGCAAAAATAAACAATCTGCATTCTTCGCCCCATTACAAACTCCCTCGCCCAGGCTCCCTTCGATTGGACAGGAAGGAAGTTGTCTGATATATTTTCTCAATGTTGTATCCCGGAAAGCTGAATAGCTTCAATTGAGAACAACTGAAGCTAAATCGAATTTAATTATTCGCTCATACCCTTAATTAGAGGAAACGCACAAACACATCGTTAAAACTTCGGCAAATTATAAAATCCAAGAGTCCTAGAGAAAATTAAATTGTTTTTATTAAATTGCTGTTTCTCTCCAAATAATAGCATAGCGTAATATGTGACCGAATTTTTATTGCAGTAAATGTAGTAACAAATTAATTTTGATATGTACACCGTAGCTTCACCAATTTGGAATTTGTATCTTGTCCTCTAGGCCAGAGGAGCACATTTTACAAACTAGCTTTAAACTCCAGTCACAGCTGTCGGAAAATCCGGCATGGTACAATGACTGCATTCCCAACAGTACTTGGAATTGTGTAGGGTGAAAGTCTGCTGAAAAATCACCCTCGTAAGGTACTTGGCCCAGGGATCGTGCCCCGTGGGACGTTCTCCTGAGAGGCTTAAAGGCAAGCACCTACTGAATGAACCAGCAAATGGTTATACGGACTTACCGAATTTTTGAGCATACTCCGCCCACTGTGATGTGACAAGATAAAAAAACAAGTTGTTGTCTGACAAACTCACTATGAGCAGGTCTGTACATTGGATTTAACTTTGAACAAGATGCAGATTCCATGCAGCCCAACAAATTCTCTGAATATTTAATGGGAAATATGAATGACCTATTTTCTCTGCAAGTACCACTACAAGCTCACTCAACGAGAAGGCATTAAAAATCATCTGGACTTTAGTAGTGCTTCAATGTAGTTTGCACTGTTGTAGATCAAGTTTATGAAACCACTTTTTCCGCCTCATCTATCCGTCTAATCTTGACTCCGGCTTGAGATTTTCCCTTCAAGATGCAAGTAGCTCAGCTCCATATTTTGAGACGACTACTACCCGACTTATAACTTTTAGCTATGCATACTACCCTGGAATGTTTAGAAATTATACATAAATCTATTTTCCCTTTTGGCCGTAAAGTAAGTGCCTTTGAAGATTAGAGTAATCGACACGCGGTCGTAAACATGAAGTCCAGACGGACCGCGGCGGGTCCACAAGACTGCGGTGGAGTGCATGTGCACGAGGGTCATTTCAAAAGTTTGCGTCGTTTGCTGATAACTTTTACCTACAAAATCCATACAACACGTACTTTTGCAAATATTAACCTTTGACTTTAATGTACTTAAACCCACCTGCGCCTTTGTTGAGATATCGATCTTGAGAAGAGCAATTTAGTTAGGCTCGTTCTTAAACCTGTAAATTCATGCCCGTTGGTGAATACAATACTATGAGTTATTTCACAAGTCCTGCTGATTAAGGTATTATGGAACAAATTATAGTGATTTGGAACCAATGCTATGGCCATCTAGATGATGGGTTAGTTCGATCAATCCAGGCGCATTAAGTACATTAACGACAAAGTTCAAATAAATTAGAGGCTTGCGATTATTGATTTAAGTTTGCTTAGAAGAATTACCTAAATTACGTCGTCTCATTCAGCACGGTAGTTTTGAAATGTTGGGCTGAATTAAGGTAATAGATATACACTAGTAATCTCTTTGTATGGCAAGGCCGTTCCAACAATAATAATTGAGTATTACTTCAGTAAGCAACATGATCTTTTGGAATGACCCTCGTATGTATATACTTAAAACTGAGGCCGAGCTTTGTCCGCCTGTAAAGCTCTTCTTACCAGCCACGACGAGGATGAGAAGGAGTAGATTTCCCCAAATCCGTTTCATCTTCTTCCTGTGCTCCGCCAAGGGAGTCTCTCTCTCCCGTTCCCTCAAGTCAAAAAGCCTATTAGACTTTATTTAAATAATTAATTGTTAATCTCAGGAGCAAGTGTGTGACAGAGTGGGTTCCAGCGGTCTGGGAAGAGCCTTCTCTCCCGATTATATCTATTTACACCGACCTCACTTCACCACAAGGCCCAGCCCAGACTCTGCCTTCTTATGTTCCAACTTGTAACTTGTCACTGAGCCGCTTTCTCCTTCAGCTTTTTTTTTCTGGGTGAAGAGTGAAAGCGGAGCTAGTAGTGCCGTCAGTCTGTTTACGGCTAGCTTTTTTATATTCCGTTTTTTCCCCCTCACATGTTGATGAGCGGAGTGAGCTCAAGTGTCATCCTCATTCTGCTTTCCCGAGTCAAGGAAAAAAGTGGGAATATGATGTCTCCACTTTCCAACAGCTCCCGCTTGTTTACGACTCCCCAACTCATGAATTTTTGAGCATGCCTTCCTTCCAGCAGCCTCCTGAGGTTTCAGCCCGTCTCCCTCCACACAATATGTAATTTATTGTGAGGCTCACTCTATGATGAGCTTGGGAGAATCTAGGCCAGCACACCGGCTTCCACTCTGATTGGAGCAGGAGGTCTGGGCTACAGCCCTTTGTCTTACGTCTAATTTCCTTCCTTTCTCAGGGAAAACCGCACTGAGGAGCCTGGACCAGTTTTTAAGTTGTTGAATAGTGGAGTGAGTTGTGCAGACAGAGATTAGGCAGACGGAGGAAGTTGGAACAAACCGAGTTTCCTTCTTTTCTGCTGCTCAGGGAAATAAATAAAGAAGCAAGTTTGGGCTGAGGTGTGGGAGTGAGTGGAGGGTTGGAGTCTTGACTATTGTCATATGATAATCATGAGAAGAGAACTGCTCGTCTCGGGAACGGAATTGAGAAGATTACATGATGCCAAGGCCTATGTGCTCATCTGAACAATAATTCGATTCACTTCTCCAACTTCTGCCGTTTCCGAGTATCGCCCTTTCAATCTGGGCTGTGAAGGGAAGCCTCTCACGTTTCTCCACTCACTTGACAGTTGACACTTGTGTGCTGAAACCAAAAAAGAAATCCCATCGTTAAAATTATGCTAATTGGGCACTATTGTAGTGCTAGTTATTTATTCTTTAGTTACGCGGAAATAGAGAAGCAAGAACCATACCTAGAATGACTGTGATAAAGGATTTATTCATACCGATATGCGTACATAAACCAGCGGCTTTACAGCAACGGGTCCGGAACCCCCGTAATATATTAAATGTTAATCTAAATACAGTGTTTATATTTGATTATGTTTTCAACATGGAAAACATTTCGCCTGCGGGGTTTGTCGCCTTAAAACGCTCCAAATTACAACATCTTTGCAGCAAATTCGATGCAAAACGTTAAAGTACAAATATATTATTTTTCGTCTCCGGAGGTAAAAAATGATGCAGCCATTTTTCAACCCTCCACGAATCTTAAACTTAAACACGCCCCCAACCGATGCAACGTAACGTAAGTTTAGTATCGTATTAGCGTAATTTAGGTAACTAAATAAAAATAAATACAGGGATTAAACTTTTGTTAAAATAACAATTGACGTGGCTTTACCGATTTAAGGTATGAAATTCCGGTCGTCAATATAACGTAGCAGATTCATGCATGCAACATATACAACCCACAACAAGTCAAATGACAGGGGTAAAATTCCAGCCAATTTGCAATTCCTAGACACACCAAGTAGGTAGTATTCCTAAGTCATGCTTTATACATTTATTTATTTTTATTGCCTGACCTCTACGCTGATGCAACTCTGGATTGAAAGAGTTTAATTCACTGTATTTTGAAAACACGTAAAAAAGCCTCCGTTCTGTCCCAGCATTTTGGCTTGTATAGAAAGTTGTTTTTATTAGCTCTCTGTAAGTGGAGCCAGGAGGGCCAGGGATTGTAACTTGATCCCCATACTCCGTATCTCCACAAATCTTTGAAGCATAAGCAGAAACTAAACGTGGAGATAAGTCTGTGTACACTTTTTGGACATTGCATTTTGCTATCTATTGCACTCTGGCTGTGCAAGGGGAGGCTGGAGTGGCCGGATGATGCCCTGATATTCGTTCTCCACTCTCTGATGTGTAGTGAACGGTTGTCAAGTGTGAGGAGTATCCAGTACGCCCTTGAACTTGGAGTACAACACAGGAACGTCAAGCTCTTCCCCTTCCCCTTTGGAAATACGACTCAAGTGTTGATATTATTACATAAATGTACACACGGGAATATCCTGGAGTTGTCACACGGAGAAATTGGACTCTCTCCCCATGCAATTCTTTAATGGAATCTCCTTGTAGTCGTTTTAGAAACAAAAAGATCCGGGAGAGCAGAATTTACATAGGTGTTGAGTGAGCACTTAAAAGAAAACCTGTCAGATTCTTGTGTCTTTTGATACTTGACACTTTTCCTGCTCCACCTCAGCAGCCTTTGTACCTTTCCAATCTCCTCCAAGTTCTTCGACAATTGGGTGCAAGAGAATTGGGTTTCCGCATTTTGTTTTGTAATTTTGTAATATCCTGTACAATACGATTTCAACAAAATTGTTGAGCCAAACTGCAATATTGGCGACAAGTAAAAATGCACATGGTACAGTGCAATTACGGCATAATATCGACAGTCAAGTCAGGAATTATGAGACGGTTGAGTGGATGGAATAGACCCTAAGCAGAAAATGAAACTGCTTGATTCAGCTTTAAGTTTTGTTGCTTAGTTCATGCTATATAATGCAAAATTGCAAAATCGTTTTGACGAATTTCCCAGTGATTCTACGCAGAGTGACAGTTGGCAAAATTTTGGCTTTATGAATTTTTGATACACTACGAAGTTTTGCGTTTTTAAATAGTCACGAAATGCGTATTTTCAATTCATTTGAAGAGTAGAGACTAAATTACAATTATGAGTAACCAATCCACTTTTCAATTTCAACCCCGAAATAAAGCCAAAGCCTCTCATTACATGTGTAACCAGTAAAGTACTGCTTACTTACTTACTTACTGCAGGATAATCAAATGCATGTGGGAAATTATGCAAACAAGCTACTCGCCATCCCTTGATTCAGCGCGCGAACTTCGAACAAGTAGGAAGTCTGCTCCAGCAGGCTTAAAGTTTTTAGTTAATTTTAATTAAAAAAGTGGTGCCCGGCATGGTTTTGGCGGCTGTGATACGCGGAATCACAGCCCCTCGACCGTTTTTACCGTTGGTCATCTAGGAGAATGATGACCTGGACCTCGCAGACCGGAAATTCTACAAGTAAGTTAGTTACGTGTATTTTGCATGCCATATGGTATTCATATGGCATGCCGGGTTTAGTAGTTTCGTGGATGGGATTAGAGTTTGCCAGCCTTGACAGGAAGGGCAAGCTAAACCATCAAGTACTGGAGAGGGCAAAGGT
>JAQFXY010000921.1:0-14976 GCA_034693865.1 Ceratophysella sigillata | reverse complement strand
GTTTTAAGAATTTTGTAATTATTCAATTTAATTAATTGTACTTAATTTCCTGTCCGTAGGACGGGCTTTCAGCTAGTCGGTTACATATAAGCGGATAAAACCCCTTGAAATAGGTCATAAGTTTCGGTGATAATGAAAACTCCCGTACAGGACGACCCCTAAATTAGCAACTTTTTAAGGTATCGGTCAACCAAATCCGTCTAGGTCCAGTAGTTCCGGGCGAGATAGGGCAAAGCAACAAACCCATACCCATACCCATGCTCTTACGTAGATGCAGATATCTAACAGAGTGACGACGACTCTACTAAATATAGTACTGTTAAGTACTGCTTTCTAACAAGACCAATGTTTAATCTTTTACAGGGGCGAAGTCTCTTTGCATGTGCCGCTGTTGTTCTTCAATACTACTCTTTGAAGTACATGACCCTTGCGGACTCAGCAGTTGTCTCGTACTCGTCTCCAGTATTTGTTTCGATAATGGCATTTTTCCTACTAGGAGAACCCTTTGGATTGTTCTCTCTATTAACCGCCTTATTCACACTTCTTGGTAAGTTGTTCTGAGAAATAGTTACAATTCGCAGCATTCATGATTGTCGACATCAAGTAGGTATTTCCTTAATAACTTTTTTTTAAATTTGCATAGGTGTCGTCATCATTACGCAGCCCCCATTTATAAATGGACAGTCATTCAATGCTTTGTTGTTCGTAAGTTAATTACTTAGGCTGTTGTAGAACTACTTACTGCTAGCTATTCTCATTTTCTTCTTGTGCACATTATAGACGGGCGTGCTGCTTGCATTTGGATGTACCATTATACGAGGTCTTTCCATGATAATTACCAGATTTATCAAACATATCGATCAATATGTCATGCTTGTTTGCTATGGATGCTCAGGAACTATTCTAGCATTTGGATTGTCGTTATGGGCTGGTACATTGGAATTTCCCAAAACTAGGCAAGACATGGTTTTGGCTGTCGGAATGGGAGTTCTATCCTGTATTGGACAGCTTTTCATGATTATGGCTCTGCAACTCGAAAATGCTGGAGTTGTATCACTTGTTCGTAGTTGCGATGTAATGGAGTAACGCTAATTTACGCGTATTGCATAATGTGGGATGGGGCCGGTATAGTAGACAATAATAATTTGTATTTGGTATACTTTTAATTTTAGGTAATATTTTCCTTCATTTGGCAGGCTTGGATTTTGGGGATATATCCAAATGCTTTCAGGTGATTACATAGATCTATGATACCTATTGTTCCATTTATTTGTGTAAGTATGAGCCATTATTACCTAATAACCTAATCCGACTTTATTATGTTAGTTTGGTAGGTGGCTGTATTGTGTTCTCTGGTATCGTACTAGCTGCATTTCAAAAATATATCGACACACTAAACCATAGTGATGCTAAGAGACAACAGTTTTGGTTCGTACTTCTGTGATATTGGTACTACTTCGAAACTTCTGCATATTGCCAACCTTTTGTGGCAGCCACCTACACCTACCTGTCTCTTCTGTAGTAAATAACAAATAATTCTCATCTCGACTCGTCGCTCAACTAGAAAGCTCTACGTGCAGAATTAAGACAACATGTACCTTGTTTTGGCGCGAAACGTCTCAAAATACAAATACCTCGGAAGCGGCTGATGGATTTGAATTTTGAATTGAACCTGCTTGCTGCTGCACCGACAACCGAACACTTTACTGTTGTTAACTGATCGTTAAAATAGTTGTTCTCGTCCATCGTCGTCTAACAGCTAATCTACACACCTATAATATATACCTAACACCCTTCCACACTTCCGCCTTCACATCAGACATCACAACAAGTTGTCATCTGTTGTGGTTTATGAGTACGTACATTATTACAAATTCTAATCGTTTTCAGTGTGCAGTAGTGTAGTGTTGGTTGAGCCGCACTACATATGCTTAACTACTATGTACTAGGTATACTACATATGTACTACGACTACTTGCTACAAAATATTAAAAATAATATCTAACGCATGTGTCTATTAAGTAATTGTTCGATGTTTATTTAGTTCCAGCCTATGTATTAGTTCATCAGTTTCAGTGTCAGCACTCAGTAACACAATTAAGTACAACATTTATGCATAAACTGTTTCGTGAGTGAGGTGAGCTATTTTTAAGCTTTTAGAATTGATCTAAACTTTAGCTGAATGTATATGTAGCATGTTGCATCTATTACATTGTTGGTTATTGTACATAGTTTGTAGACTGTTTAAGGTTGACGGATATGCGTAATCGAATCGTGAATGGGCGGATTGGTTAAAGAAGGCTTTTACACCAACTACGCTTTACGCTCTCGTATAATCTAAGATTAAAAAACACTGAAACGCGCTATTTCACGAGCGGGTTGGAATTTTGAACTTTGAAGCTGACAACTGACATCTCCCTAATCTGTAATCTTTAACCCATGTCTGATGATTACATACAGCATGTATCACAATAGACGGGCCACCTTAGTTTGTTATTTCAAAAAATAACACAATAATTATTTAAATCTCCATGTTGCCGTAACGGATTGGCAATATTAAATGCTTGTTGTCATGCCAAATCCCATTAAGGTGGCCCGTCTATTATGATACATACTGTACCTTTTAGCATTATGTTCATGTTATGTTATTTTTTTTTTAAATAGAACAATCGACTTAAATTCAGTGGTAACCTGACTCGGAATGACTGTAACTGCTTTTGTGTATACAATTGAGTTGGAATAATTATTATATAAATATTATTTATTATTTATACTTAAATGAAATGAAATGATAGAGCTAAGGCACATTGAGTCATTTCAATTAAATTGATTGTAAACTTTCCAGGAAGTTTCCATCCATAACTTTGGACCAGAGCAGTTCGTGGAACCTGGAAACTAATCATTACTCATTAATCCATAGTATTTGACCGAATACATAGGACTTCATCACGGAAGAAAAGGAAAACGTGAGCCCGTGATGATGGGTTCAAGCATTTCAAATACACTTCCTGTATTCGGATTTTGGGGAGCAGTAGTTCTAATTTCTTTCGTCAAGCTCATCTTTTTAAAATCATAGTAAGTGTAATTCGCACAATATTTGTTTCATTTGTATTTATTTATCTACGTATTTATTTAGGTTATCAATTATCAAGCAATATTATAATCGGATAGCTTGGTGTGCAATGGCTCTGTAGCTCAGCTCTTTTAACGTTTTCTCAGAAATGAAGCAAAAGCAAAATGGTGTTCCAAGTCCAAGGAATAGGGCACCGGTGACTGGCGATGGTTTCGTGTTTCACATGTCGTATAGCAATTCCTATTATCTTCAGAAATTGGGCAGAAAACCTTGGTGACACGAAAGTTCATCGCGCACATTTCATCGCTACGAAAGTTCATCGCGCACATTTCATCGCTACGAAAGTTCATCGCGCACAATTCATCGCCGGCACATTTCATCGTGCGAAAGTTCATCGCCAAAAAAAAATTCCCATTCAATAATCTTACAGGAGCTCGCATCTTATTAACAAGAATGAATAAAAAGTTTAAGTATTACTAAATACGTCAGTGATTACTGATGGATTAAAATATAAACAGATAACGGAATCGATTCCATGAAAGTTCATCGCGCACATTTTATCGCGGCGAAAGTTGATCGCGGACAAATCATCGCGGCGAAAGTTCATCGCGACGAAAGTTCATCGCCGACAATTCATCGCGGCGAAAGTTCATCGCGACGAATGTTCATCGCGGCGAAAGTTCATCGCCGGCACAATTCATCGCGCGAACGTTCATCGCCATATTTTTTTATTTTATAATACATTTCAATTCATGGTAAAAAGGGCATTACCGTGTCTCATTCTTCTTAAAAGGAAATAAATTGCCCTAAACATTAGGTGCAATGTACTGCGACTACCTGTGTATTATTGTAGTAGTAATAGAAAATCTATTTCAACTTATTTATGCCTTGTCATTTGTCATTCTCTCGATAAACCGTCTCGATACAAATTCAATTGGGCATTGGGCTGTATTAACATATTTAGTTAAGTTTTAGTAATTCGTTTTGCACAGTGGCGCTACAAAAATCACACAAACAAGTAAAGGAAGTATTAGTCCACGAGGGATACAATTGCATATTTGGAAAACAAGGTGCTAATTCTAAAAAAATCTGGCTTTCGTTAATAATTGTTTCTAGGAGACTTAGCATGTATTAGTTTCGTCAACAATGTTTTGGAAGCTGTTTGGATTTTCCGTTATATGATATGAACAACTATAATATAACTATCGAATTTGATTTTCTGTCCGTCCGTGTACACTCTAACTCGAGTAATTCTCCGTGGATTGAGCTGAAAGTTCCAACATAAGCCTCTAATTCTTATGCGCTGAGGTGATTCAAAAATGGGATTTGTAAGGTCACGGGGTCATACCCAACGGGTCATGGGTCATTTTAGGCCAAACCTGCAAAAAACGGCTACGCAACGAAAAATACCATTTCCCCCTAACTACGCTAATTTTGTAAACAATAAAGTTCAAAGTTGAACAACATTGCACCAAACTTATATTTGCGAAGATTCAAGTTGGAAATTGAATCTCCAAGATCCAAATCTTTGACATTGAACACGTGTAGACCTCAGCTGCAGTTTTGAGTGTGTGCGTTACAAGTGTGCTGTGCGGTTTATGAAATAACCCTGACAGCGCAGCGACAGCTGCTAAATGGAGGAACTCTTACAACAACAGGTATGAATCTCCCGCTCTGCGGCTCGTGTGTGAAAGAACACAGAACCTGGCAAAGTCCCAACTAAATTGCGCCTTCCAATTGCTAATCTTTGAACATGAGACTTGAAATGCGCCTAATAACATAACACGAAGCTTTTCGGAGCTGATACCTTTTACCCGTGACGTGTAGCCTTACATGTTATCCTAACTGCATTCGGTTTCTATTGATTAAATGCGCGTTTAGCAGAAGCCGGAGGCGACGGATTAGCTAGTCTGTTTATATTTTAATCCATCAGTAATCACTGATGTATTTAGTAATACTTAAACTTTTCATTCATTCTTGTTAATAAGATGTGAGCTTCTGTAAGATTATTTGAATGGAAATTTTTTGCCGCGATGAACTTTCGCCGCGATGAATTGTGCGCGATGAACTTTCGTGTCACCATATAAAAACTTTAGGTTCCAATGTTTAGGTTTTAGGTACAAATACAAATGCGGATAGTGTTTGGTCAAAATTAGCCGCTCAGAAAGAACGACCTGCTTGCTAAGCTCAAATAATTAGCAACATCCAGTTTTGAGCTGGTTAATGTACTCCGCCAGTAGTGGGTCAATGTCTGGTGCAAGTTCCACCTATTTTGAATATATGTTTGAATTGTGAAGCGAAGTTTTCCGCTGTACTACTGTATGATTTTTATCTGCGTATATTTTATTATATACTCGTATTCATAAAGTAGGTATACATGATTATTTGTAACGTGAATTAATAAGCATTGGTTGCGTTAAATGTAACTTGTTGATTATTTTTGACAGTAGATCGACCGATTTCGAAGTGCATCGAAATTGGCTGGCCATAACTCATTCGCTACCATTGGAGAAATGGTATTATGAGGAAACCTCAGAATGGACACTCGACTACCCAGTATGTTTTGTTTTCTTTAGCATATAGAGTTACTGTGCTAATAGTTTTATTTATACTTACCTATAAATATTTTGGTATGTTTTAGCCCATGTTTGCCTACTTTGAATGGATTCTGTCTCAAGCTGCTGCATGGATTGATCCAGAGATGCTAAAGATTGAAAATCTAAATTACGCTTCACCTATGACAATTGTGTTTCAAAAACTTTCTGTAATTTTGGCAGATGTAGTGCTTGCGTTCAGCATATCACAGTGAGTTATCTACATGTACTATCAGTACTTGAATTTCAACGTAGAACAGTGCGGTCTTATATATTTCATTCATCGTGTGTCATTTCTATGGAAAGAAGTCTGAATTCACGAGTCTAACTAATCTTATATTTTGAATAGATGTGCCGAAACAGTCCGCTCAGTACTGCCGGGAAGATTGCACCGACGGAATTTGAAGATGAGTTTATATGTACTGATATTTTTAAACGGTGGTCTGTTCATGGTCGACCATATTCATTTCCAGTATAATGGATTTCTATACGGGATTCTACTACTTTCCATATCCAAGGTTTTACAGGTACTAATTTCATTTTTTTGAATGCATGATTGACTTTGAGAATATGACGGTATATTTGGTATGTCTAATTCGACTGTTTTGGAGCATCACGTATGCTGTAGTAACTGAGACTTCCATAAGTTTATTTTTATTGTTGCCATTTCAGGAAAAACATTTACAAGGAGCCCTGCTATTTGCCGTCTTGCTGCATCTTAAGCATATATTCCTGTATATGGCCCCAGCGTACGGAGTATATTTGTTTGCAAAATACTGCGTGAAATCAGAATCTGGATTTCCTGTTAAAGCCAAACATTTTGCATTACTATCTGGCATCGTGGTTGCAGTTTCTGCTGTTTCATTCGGACCATTTGTCAATCATTTACAACAAGTAAGGCACAATAGGAGTAACTGGAATGTATATGGCTGTCATTTAAAGACCCCGCGAGTTTAGATTAAAATACCCGCTAAATAGAGGTTTTACCCCGCTGACTACTTTCCCCCGCCACTATATACCACTTTTTGACGCTGAAAATATAAAACATGCCTATCGAAAAATTATTTTGACGTAAGCACATTTTGATTGTTCTGGGAAATATCAAAACTATTTCAATTGAGATATAGTAAAATACATCTTCAGAAGTATCATTCTTGAACTTATTTGAAATAATACAAGAAGGAAATGGAAATCTCAGACTCAGTATTAAATTAGTAATAAGCATTGCTTATTTCCTTTATCTGTTAGATAAAAATTGAAAAATCATGAGTCAAGATTGTCAAGCAATTATAACTCATATCAGGTGGTCTGAATATGTAGGAGCTATGTACTAAGTACATATCATGTAGAAGAACAGCATTCATCGTTGCACAGAGCAGAAGTGGTGTATACTTGACAGTTGTCATTCAGTGACAAATAAATAGAATGGTAACCAGTACGGAGCACCCCAAAGTAATTTATTTATAAGACAAACATGGCACCTAAAGCTTAACCAGTATATAATTCCGAAAGCGAATCTAAAGTTAAAGATTATGAGGGTGACCAATCAATTCAAAAGTAGCCCAGGATACATCATGAATACAAGTACGTTAAGACTTACAAAGACTCAAAAGCCGCATTAAAACATGTTGCCAGTTGCCAGCACCTTTGTTGTTGTAAGCAGTTTCTTAATTCAGGCCCGGTCAGATCTACGTTCTACGTGTTCAAAGTCAAAGTATTGGATCTTGGAGATTCAATTTCTAACTTTAATCGCCAAGTTAAGTTTGGTACAACGTAGTTCAAGTTTACGGCATTTGCGGCATAGTTTACGAAATTAACGTATTTAGGAGGAAATGGGCTTTTTCGTTGCTTCGCCATTTTTCGAAAAAAAAACCATGACCCGTCGGGCATGACACCGTGACCTCACAAATTCCATTTTTGAATCACCTCGGTGCATAAGAATTAGAAGCTTATGTTGAACGTTTCAGCTCGATCCATGGAGAATTAACCGAGTTAGAGTGTAAACAGACAATACAGAAATTCAAATTCTGTTAAAACAACTTTTGTTTCCTTAAGGGTACTGTTTCGTCCTTAAGGGTAGTATGTTTCTTTAAAGGTTCTGTTGTTTCCTTAATGGTACTGTTGTTTACTTAAGGATACTAGTCTTTCTTTAAGGGTACTTGTGTTTCCCTGAGGGTATTTGTTTGTTTAAGAGTACTGGTTCACGAGGGTACAGGTGCAGATAATGAAATCAAATTCATTATTTTATTCATTAGCTACAAATTGTTTTAGTTGGTGTTTCTCAACAATATTTACTTTCCCTCCGCTATGCCTGCTTACTACCGTTTATATTGCAACTGCATTTTCATCCTGTAAGTTGAATTGAACAAGTTAGAGAATGATAATTCTAATTCTGAAGCTGTATTTTACTATATTTTAATTGAAATAGTTTTGATATTTACCAGAACAATCGTGCAAGCAAATGTGCTTGCGTCAAAATAATTTTTTAATCGGCACGTTTTGTATTTTTAGCGTCAAAAAGTGGTATATAGTGGCGGGGGAAAGTAGTCAGCGGGGTGAAACCTCTATTTAGCGGGTATTTTAATCTAAACTGGCGGGGTGTTTAATATTAAGTCAATGTGTATTACTTCTATATACAACTTTAATACGATTATAACTTATGATTTGATATGATGTTTAGATCTTTCAGCGGTTGTTTCCGTTCCGACGAGGGTTGTCCCATGCCTATTGGGCTCCTAATATTTGGGCTGTCTACAACACTTTGGACTTAGTCCTGGGTCTTGGTAAGTAGTTTTAACCGGAACTTCAATGTTTCGATTTCTGCACTGTTTCATTTTATGTTTTAATTTTATTTCACTAATTTTGATCAGTGATAGGGAAGGGTAAGAGCGGAGTTACAGGAGGCTTGGTTGGCGAAAATGCATTGGCTGTATTACCTCAGATCCACCCGTCGCATACGTTTTTGCTCACAATAATTCTCATGCTAGTAAGTTTACAACATATAACTAATCTATATACCTATATTTCGCTACATTTACAAACCAACTTCCCGTGTTTGCATGACTTTGTCGCAGTTTACACTTCGTTCGGTTATGGACAAACGTAAATATTAGAATTAATACTAACGCTTTGTCAAAACATTGACATTAAAATGTAAAAAAAAACTTGTCAAATAAAGTGCGTGCGTGGTTTCACAATGGCATTGTATGATTCGTCAAAACCCGCCACTATCACCACCTTAATTTGAAATACTTTCTTTAAAAATTTTCAGCCGATATTGTATAAAATTTGGAACAAACCGACGTGCGGAAACTTCCTGAATGGCGTTATTCTAACGGCGTGGACTTCCTATATGTTTGGCTACCATGTTCATGAAAAGGCGATCCTGAATGTCATCATTCCTTTCGCATTACTAGCAATTGCGGAACCTCGTCTGTTTATCTTGACTATAATACCCGGGACTTTCTCGTTATTTCCATTACTGTTTACTTCTTTCGAGGTACTGCAAAAACTAATTATAGCTGTAATGCATGTATTACTCTCACTCATGGTTCTTCCGTCGCCGCAATTGCGATGGTTTGAGCTTTTGTACGTTTTTGGATTTCTTCCACTCTACTCATTAGAGCTTCTGTCTCCTATACTACTCCCGAAGCTTCCATTTCTGCCTTTGATTTGTGTTTCAGACTATTGTTTTGTTGGAATATTCTATGCTTATGTCAAATTTTACATCAAAGCTCGAGAATAGAATAAACCCTCAGGGCAAGGAAATAATTTTTTTTTCACTATGTTAATTCATTCAAAGTCAAAACCGACCACGGTGGATAAGCCGTTTTCTTAACGTTGCAATTTGATATTTAATTGTGATACGGTTGAGTACCTACGTAATATTTTCGAATGCACGATGGTGTCTTCTGTAATATATTTACGTGTACTTTAGAATAAAAGAACTTCACTTAGTGTAATTCACTTTATAACAAAGTTTAGTTTTGAAAGCCAATTTGATGCTAATGCAGAGCGATGTGTAGGGTAGGGTGTCATCCGGGATTGAAAAACTAAACTAATGTTTCATTGATAACTAATAATAAAATATATCTTATAATTTGGTTCGATTTAGTTCAATTGTATTACCGGATTTGCAATGTACAATCGCTAGTCTCCTCCTGAGACTACATATTATAGATATAAATACACTATAAATACAATACAATATATTTTACCTCCGAGATTCATACATACTGTGTAAGCGCCCGCGCCGGGCCTGGCTTATATAAATCTCCGTCCGGGAATTAAAATCAAAGAACACACATAAGTAAAGCAAAATCATGATTAACTATTGTGTATGAAACCAGATATACGACGCTGTTTGTAAGTCTCTAATATTAAGTACATAAGTACTTGTATTCTGGCGTGTACATATTGTTTTATCTGAATGTGAGATTGTGTTAATCGTTCAAAAATACAAAACAAGTTATGCAAATAACCAGTTTTTCGTATCTTCCGAGCTTTTGTTCCACTTAATCTTATCTCCATGCCATGTGTACCTGGAAGTGGAGGGTACGTATAATATCAAAGGTACAAGTAAGGAAGGTTAAATTCAAGGTTACTGTGTAGCTTTTATAAGCACGCTGAACTAGTTTGTCACTTGTCGCCAGCCTCTGTTCTCAACGCTACACTTCGCTGAAAGAGTTTCCAGTCCAGACTGCGTTTTGGAATATTATTTTTACGAAAATTGATCTAATTTAACTTGGGGTTTCGATTCTGGTTGAAACACATAGCTTATTAATTTCAGGTAAGCACTCTACTTTGTATTTCTTATTATGGAGCGAAAATCCTGTATATGTTGTCAACTGAATACTAACCAATGATTTCCAAAACTTGATTTTGAGTACAGATATGGCAAAATTATTGGCTGGAAAATGTGTGCTTGTTACTGGGTCCACGAGTGGGATTGGTTGGGGAACCTTGAAGCAATTTGCGAAGGCTGGATGTCGTGTCGTGCTACACGGTTTGGAAAAGGAACATGAAGTGACCTCATTAAAACAAGAACTGGAATCATTATCTGGAGATAAAGTTTTCTATTCGAACGCGGATTTGTTACACGAGGAATCTTGCAAGAAACTGGTCCATGATTCTATTCAAGCGCTCGGGAAGCTGGATATTGTTGTGAATAATGCTGGAATTCAATTCACAAGTACGACTCAAGATTTCCCAACATCAGAATGGAATCGGATTTTGGGAGTTTGTCTGAATGCTCCCTTCTTCATAAGTCGGAGTGTTCTGCCTCATATGTACGCACAAAAGTGGGGAAGGTTGATTCACATTGGATCAGCCCATAGTATGGTTGCTTCGCCAAACAAATCAGCGTACTGTGCTGCCAAACATGGAGTTCTGGGTCTGTCTCGTGTGATTGCACTGGAAGCAGCTGGAACCGGCGTGACGTCGAATACAATTTGCCCGGGCTGGGTGCGAACCCCGTTAGTGCAGAAACAAATTGAAAGGATTTCCAAGGAAAAGAACATTTCTATTGAAGAAGCCAGCAAGGAACTTTTGTTGGAAAAACAACCCTTTCCGGAATTCGTGACACCTGAAAAATTGGGAAGCCTGGCAGTGTATTTATCGAGTGATGATGCTAGTCTACTTACTGGCGCGGCACTGTCCATGGACGGAGGCTGGACAACGCGCTGAATATCTTACCCAGTTCGTAATTTAAAATATTTTGGTTGAATAAATAAGAACATGAATTGCATGTACGTGTTTCTGCTTATACGAACAACTCGAACATGAAATTGCTATGAGATTGACGTTACCAGTTTATTTTATTGTGCAGTGTCCATCCAGCCGACCGATATCAGGTTCATATTATTAGTTATCAATATAAATTGTAAACTTGATTTATGTTAATTGGAATTATTGGAAAAAGCAGCATCTCCTATCCCACCCACAACCCACACCGCAGGAAAAATCGTACATTGTCTGCATTGACATAAACGCGATTAAGTACATGTAACAGGTAACTGAACTGGGACGCACCACTTTCTACTTTTGTAGAGCTGCTGGATTGCACAAAAAATTAATAATTTTAAAACTAGCATGAGCATCAAAACTCGAACATCTTCCGTGGTCTTGAATATCGAAGTTCGAAACCTGAAATGCTCGCCACATGTATTGTCTTCAGCCTACGTGTAGTCTGTACAAGACTAGGGTTTGTTTCATATCAAGCCACATGCAAACTCAGCACATCTGAAACTTGAGAAAGTCATATATTTATATGAAATATTAATAAAACATGTATTTATTCACGGTTCTAGTTCTAGCGACACACTTTTCAATGTAAGTACTGCTGCTGCTACTCTATCTTCGCCAAAAAAAATTATCGAAACCAAGGAATTTTATCTGTGAATACAGGGCGAATGTACATGAAACCATCGCCTACTAAAGAGATAACAGGTACCTAGGGTATGTAGATCCATACATACAATAGAGATGGAGCCACTCGCACGGCAGTTCTAACTACGAGGATCATTTCAGGCTCGTAACATGAAAGCATAAGCGCAACCCACTTTGACGTCATGCCACTTTTTTTTGGCTTGTGAAGAAGAAAAAAGAAAAAGCTGCTGCTGTTAGTATTGGCCAAGGCTAGAAGCACGGCCGCTCAGGATTGGCTTAGGAGGCCTCCATGCCCGAGTCCTTTTGCCTCAAATGATCCTTGTAGTTAGAACTGCCGTGCGAGTGGCTCCATCTCTATTGTATGATGTAGATCCTCATGCGAGCTGGGTAAGATCTGTACGCGTGTGTGTATGCATATGCCGGGAACTTACCGCATTATACAGCTGGTGTGGACACGATAGCCTACTCCGGAAAAGCGGGTAAGCGCGTAAGCCAAACAACCTATACCTTATTTTATTACACGGTAAGTATATGAGTGTGGACAACTACATACAAGCAGTCCAATGCTAGAATCAAGTAGTGCTTCAACGCATACTGTACACCAGGTACCCTAGGTACCTGTTATCTCTATTAGTAGGCGATGGTCTTATGTACATTCGCCCTGTATTCACAGATAAAATTCCTTGGTTTCGATAATTTTTTTTGGCGAAGATAGAGTAGCAGCAGCAGTAGTTAATTAAAGTAATAAGTACATGTGTGACACCGGCTTTGCAAATTACAGAGTCTCTACGATTGCGCGTCGATAAAAGCAAGGAAGGCCGGGTAAATCACAAATAACAACAGCCCGACAACCGACCTTTAGATAGCGAACCCTAGATACAAGATAGGGATAGGTCGGGCAAATGACTAATACTAATAACCCGACCTCTGGATAGACCCTGGCCCTAAGGGCTTTATGAAATCCCTAACCTTACATGGCTTGATGTTATGGAACTCCTTCGGGCGTTCTTCCTAACTTAACTTGAATGAATGTAAAAACTTACTTCACCGATGAGACACCCTGTTTCTCCCAGTTGGGTACAATCCAGCCAGCTAGCAGCTTCTGTCAAAGCCCGAGCCCGAAGGGAGAACCTTTCAAACTCCACCTCAGTAAAATACATTTCAAAGTCGGGTAAATGACTAATAACCCGACCTGTCTAAAGTACAAATGGATGTCATATCATAATACGTTGTGTGCAGACAGGGGCGTCTACAGCATGGGGCTTCGGGTGCCCAAGCCCAAGCCAAGTATTCTTTGACGCTGTACAACGCACGAAATCCCTGTCTCCACTCGTTGACCCTGTATGGGTCAAGTATTGCTGATTGCGTCAGCACAGAGTCAAGGAGTGAAGTTACGCTTTGCTTTGGTGCAAAGAAGAGTGTTGTTTAGCGTTAAAATACATAACTATGCTTTTCAGAATTTTCCAATCGTCCCAATAATATTCCGCTCTCGTTTCGTCGTGCTGGAGTTAAAAATCCAAATTTTCCACTTCCAAGCCACGTTTTATGAATTGCGACGAATGTTTTTCACGGTAATGTAAAAACAATGCTTAAAATTCCTGCCACACTTCCTGTTTTAACTTGTACAGCGGAGAGATTATTTTCAACCATTTATTTATCGACTAAAGACTTATTTACGGAACACAACGATGTAGACTAGACTAGTTAGTTAAGTGCTACTTAATTTAAACAGAAAATCAAATTCATGCTGACAAATCGCTGACATTTCCCTCAAAGTGAAAAGTGAATTAGAGAAAGCTTTGTAAGTCTAGTACTCAACTAGATTTACAACATAACTTGTAACATTTAGCATAAATGGCTGACCGATATCTCGAGCGCTGAAAGATCGAAATGCACTAGGTATAAAATAAATGAATTTTCGTTCCGAAGCACCCCCGGAATGATATAAAACGACTATATTTTGTAACCGATCGTATGGGTCGTATCGTAAATACGATAACGTAACAAAATCAGAAATGACTAAAATCAATTACGACATAAGACAAAACTGTTACCACATAAAGCAATTTTTAATTATTAGTCATTTTGTCATTTACCGGATAAATTTTTAAAATTTAAGATTTCTTTTTCTTATCTGACGGTCGGGATATTAGTCATTTAGCCGACCTTGCCTTGATTCATTTTCAATTAGGTATTCGCATTGTCTCTTGTCTCGAAAGCTAATGGTCCTGTACCTAAATTCTCGTGTTCAATCAAGTTGTTTACCTCTATCAGTTGGTGGCCGACCTAGGTTTTTAGGTAAGTAGGTAATACGCCAAAAACGCTTAATTCTCATGATTTATACAGGTCGAGTAACCTCTAACAACGGTGGTGGCACCGACAATCCCTTTAAATTAAAATCGTTGCTTTGTATGGATGTTCTCTATCTCCTCCGAAACCACTGGATGGATTTAGATGACTGATAGCTTAAAATTGTTCTAATTTTCGGGGTCAGCCTGTAGGGGGTTTTAGTTGACCTCTGACCCCCGGAACTTTGAACCCGGGTCAACCCTGGGTCAAATGTTAGCACTTATTTTTGAAATATTTAGCCTATAACCTACAGATTCCAACCAAACCATTGTGACCCCTAAGTGACCCTTTGTTTGACACCAGGAGGTCAAAATGTGACCTTGAATTTTTATTCACAATTTGTGTGGCTACGAGTGTCAGAATCACGAGAAACATCGTGTTGGCTTCAACTGACCCTTATTTTAACCGCCAGGGGCGCCGAAGGGTCTAAAATATACCCCGCTTTTAGACCAGAAGGGCCTTATGGGATGACCCTCTCCGTCTGTCTGTCCGTCCCTCTGTCCGTCACAAATCCATACGTTCTTATCACTTCGTATATAAACTGGTTCAATTGGAAGCGGTGTATGGAACACT